>VUQR01036764.1:0-17085 GCA_015108515.1 Hemichromis elongatus
AATCCCTGAGCGAACAGGAAAGGGAAATGGATTTTGAAATGCAGTTTATTAAAGTGCAATTCGAAAAAGGTTTTTGAAATGCAGTTTATTAAAGTGCAATTCGAAAAAGGTTTTTGAAATGCAGTTTATTAAAGTGGAATTCGAAAATGTTTTTTGAAATGAAGTTTATTAAAGTGCAATTCGAAAATGTTTTTGAAATGAAGTTTATTAAAGTGCAATTCGAAAAAGGTTTTTGAAATGAAGTTTATTAAACTGGAATTCGAAAAAGGTTTTTGAAATGAAGTTTATTAAAGTGCAATTCGAAAATGTTTTTTGAAATGCAGTTTATTAAAGTGCAATTCGAAAAAGGTTTTTGAAATGCAGTTTATTAAACTGGAATTCGAAAAAGGTTTTTGAAATGAAGTTTATTAAAGTGCAATTCGAAAATGTTTTTTGAAATGAAGTTTATTAAAGTGCAATTCGAAAAAGGTTTTTGAAATGCAGTTTATTAAAGTGGAATTCGAAAAAGGTTTTTGAAATGAAGTTTATTAAATTGGAATTCAAAAATGAATTTACAAATGCAGATTTAATTTTACAATTCATTAATTAAGCACAGAAATTTTTATTTCGATGCGTGTGGCTCTTGTGGTCCTCCATACATATCAACAACCATGCCACATTCAAAGTCACTTAAATCACCTTTCTTCCCCATTCTGATGTTTGGTTTGAGCTTCAGTTTTTGTTTTTGAATAAAACAGACCCCAAAAACTGTAAATAGTATCCTAGAAACCTAAATGATTAATATGGGAGCCATTCATATTAATTCATTTGAACCATACTGATATATAAAAAATGGACACATGAGTATGAGAAACAGAAATAGAAAAGTCACTCTATTATTGTTGGTGGATGAAATACTGCATATTATACAGCATTACATCCCTCTGGTGTGGTGATGGATTACACAGTGGAGTGGCGAGTTTTACTGTAATGGTGAAACATTCAGCAAATGAAAAATGACCCAGTAAGCTATCCACACCATGACTTCTACTCACAGCTAGTGTTACAATGGATGCTAAAGTCTTTAAGGTCATTGCCTTCTTCTCGCAGTGCCTTACAGTTCAATAAGAGCCTGAATCAGCTTTTTGCTCAGCAGTATGCAGCGCTCAGAATGACTAATGTCTCAGCACAGGCTCAATCTAAAGAAGGGAGCTGACCACTTTCTTACTTCCTTTCCTACAACATCAAAAGACAGCAAAAAGTATAGCAAAGTATCCACACTCTATCCTCTCCTCTCTGTCTCTGCTGCAGCCCCCATGAGAGTATAATTAGCTGAATGGCAGTAGAAGAGCTAATTAGCATCCTAGCTAAGTTTTACAACTTAACCACAAAGCTTCAAGCACAAGTCACACACACACACACACACACACCACAAACCGGGTGTCTCTTCCTGGCACAGTGCATGTCTGCCAATTACTGAAGATTTCCATACCTGCAGCTACAGTGTAAACACTTGATAATTAATAAAGGTGACCTCCACAGTCAAGGTTGTAGAGATTTTTTTTTTTTTTAAGGAATAAGGTTTTCTTCCTCTATCAAAACATATTCTCTTTCATTTAGTTAAATAAGTAAGACATCTTCCTTTTATAAGTACCTTACTTTCATAAATATTTTTTGGAACACAAAATGAAAGAAATTATACTAAAATCTGTTTCTCGTTTTACTTAAAAATAACTCGTGAACTGTCAGTTATGTGACATTTATCTGTACTTCAGATTACGAACAACTACATTTTTAACACATCACAATGATAAGTGACACAGGTTGATGACATTACTCTGATCACATTTTTTAAATATCTGTATTGTAGCATCACAAATCACCACTGATTATTTGCACAAGTTGACTCATAGCACCACGTCACTCATTGTGACATTGACTCATGAGGAAAAAAAAGCTCACACAGGACTTGGTGCAGTCTTGAGAAAAACTATAAACACATGATTCAATAGATTGTAAAATCACCTAAAGCAGAAGTAACTTGAATTGTTTTCTGAATAATTTTATTAGCCTCTTACATTATTGTTGACGAATTTTGGCCGACTCTTCTTTACATTGTTGCTTCAGTTCATTGAGGCATTATGCACAGCTCTCATTGCCACCACAGTATTTCAGTCAGGTTAGGTTCTGGACTTTGACTGGATCAATGTGGCTCCTTGATTCCTTTTGTGTTAAACGATTCTGTTGTGTACTTGGGCAAGACACTTCACCCGTTGCCTACTGGTGGTGGTCAGAGGGATCGGTGGCGCCAGTGTCCGGCAGCCTCGCCTCTGTCAGTGCGCCCCAGGGCAGCTGTGTCTACAATGTAGCTTGCCATCACCAGTGTGTGGATGACTGTAATGTAAAGCGCTTTGGGGTCCTTAGGAACTAGTAAAGCGCTATATAAATACATTATTAAATACACCATTATGATGCCCTTGTATACACCCCACAATGTTTACTTTAACTTATACATTGTGTATATAATGTTTTTATATTGTTCTTCTTTTTGTATATTGTTTTCCCTTCTTTTTTGCACCTTTGTGACATTAAAAAAGTTCTAAGTTCTATAGTTTGTTGTATTTTAGCTTTAGCGCTTGTTAGAGCCATGATTTACATCCTAATAGTTTTAATTTTGGTATAACAGCAAGAAAATATTTACCACTTTTATAGTAACATCTCTGTTTACATTCTTTTAAATAACCAGCTAGATAAGCCTGAGAGTCATATGATCTTAACACTAACAACACATTTACCAGTTTTCTGTACCATAGTTCTCAAATGTCTTATATATCTTTAAAGTCCTCAATTCAAAGTTAATCAAAAAACCCACAAAAAAGGTCATTCAGTAATGAATGCTGTAGATAGTTTCTTTTCCCCTCACATAGACACTCCTGAGTAAATATGAAGAAACTTTGTGTCTGACAGTTTTTGCCAGAACATCAGAATGAAACCCGAGTTTCGTGTTAGCCAATATATTTTGCCGACAACAGTGCAGAAACGGAAATCACATTAAGAAGTGGGTTTCACCTTCAGCAGTGGAATGCAGTGAGTAAAGCAATTTAGAGAGACATTATAAACCAGTGGTGAAAGATGAAAATGTGAAGAAATAATACAATGTGAAACTTTTATGTCCAAATGAAAGAATACTTTTTTTTATTAAACTATATCTCAGTGGTAGATGACACAGCCTGGGACAACAGGCTGATGCAAGCTGGTGCTGAAAATTTCATTCTCAAAGATCAGATAAATCCGTCTTTGTGGGTGAAAATCTGTACAGAATTTCATTGTCTAATGTTTCACTGTGAAACTAAAGACAGCACTCTTTTTGTTTGCCTGCACTGCTGCTGCAGACTGTAATGACAATTACTGATAAGACCCAAAGCAAGTAGGCACCTCTATCGCCATCCTGCGAAGGAAGCTGACCTTTACTGTGATACTGCGTTTTGAAAGTGGAGACAATAGTCCACTGGCTTAGAGGTACACTGAGTGATTGATGTCACCTCATTAGCTACAGGAGTTTAAACTGCTGAGAGCAACACTGGCTCTCTTTCTCCTCATGTCCATGCCTCTCATGCCTTTCATGCTATGTGTCGCCGCCAGCTCTGCAATTGTTCAGTCAGTCCAGCAGCCTCCCCACTCCTTCACTGCTCTCTCTTCTTGCATCCTCCTTCATCAATCAGCCTCTCTTCCAAGTTTTAAAACCCCCAAATCCCTCAACTCATCTACTTCTTTCTCTCCTAGGATTTTTGTCCTCATGATTATTAAGATTCCTTTACTGTCTCTGTACTGTAACTCCTGCAGTGAAAAATTCTCTCGCTCCCCCAGCCTGTCACTTTTCCCCTCTTTGCCTTTAATGCCCCTCCAACCTCTCCTCCCTCTGTTTGGTTCTGCGTCAGTGATCACCATTCGTTCGATCCACTGAGGCTTTCTCCCCAGGAGAGTAACTGCAGTAATAAGAGCAGAGAGGTTCTAAGATGCATATTGCTGGTGCCCTGCAGGGCAGACGGCAAGAGAAAAAGCTATAAAGGGAGGAACATATAAACATAGTCAAACTGGAAAAGCAGAAAGCGAAGGAATGGATTGAACTTTTAAAAAGAGAGATTATTCATTCATTTGTTTTTCACAAGTCATTATGATGCCTGCAACTGAGATCACTGTAGTGTAACATGATGGTAAAATTGTAATCTGAAATACTGAAACAACAGTTTTATGTTCCGGTATCTCCCCAGGGCACTGCACTCTCAAGGGACTGAGTAAGGTTGACTGGAGATCTTCATTAGTTTCCTCTTCCTCCTAATTAACAGTCAGCTCAGATTCTTACAGCACCATTTTGCTTCCTATTTGCACAGTATTTCTGGAGGCAGGCCCTCAAGACTCTTCTGAGCACCTGGCCAACTTTACGCAATAATCTTCTTTCACTTCAAATAGCCAAAGATAGCTTCTGTTTCAAAACCTGAGAACAATTTACCATGAAACTGTGTGAAATTTGTCTGAGGGAAAGTACGCTTAGTCGTGTGGAGAGGAAGATTAGTTTAGAATTCACAGACAGGAAAATGTGTGTGAAATGCCTAAAGGAAATTAATAGTAATAGCTCACTGAAAAAAATATGAAATTAATTTTATGGGCCATAATTTCTGTTGCTTATGAGTACGTTTTATCCACATACTTCATGAGTATTCCCAGATTGAGTTCAGCTCAGCCTTTATAAACACTCAGAACAGTTTGAATTTAAAAACTGTATTGTAATTAAATTCACAAACTTACACAAAATGAAAGTCAGGGTAAAAATCAGAGAGAAAAGAGGTATCAAAGCCCAATAGTTTAAAAAAAGAGAAAATTACACTCATCGTCAAAAAAATGCCTTTAACAATACAACAAAGTAGGTGAATACAGGGCTTCACCTGGGAGGCTTGGATCAGCATATTTTATTGAAAAGACATGTTTCCATTCTATTCTTGGACTTTACTAGGCTTTCTTTGCTTGATTCATCATTCAACTTAATTATTATTTGTCTTATATCAGCCCTTTGTGTCATCCCTAAGTTCATCCAGCTCCATCACCATCACCCTATAAGTCAGCTTCATTCTGACTGGCTGCCCCTTAAGCCCCATTCTTGGTTTGACTTGACACGGTTTGCCATGGTTTTCAGGGTTTTCCATAAGGTCATAGTACCTGGTACCAGCTACTTTTAGTACCTCTCTGCCTGAGTTTCCAAGTGATCTGAGCAGGTACCAAAATGTGAAGTCATCAGACTGCATGCCACCGATCAGAAGCACCACTTGATAAGTCATAAGAGCGTTTTGTTCATGAAAATTAAAACCACCATTTTTGAAACCCGGCAATGAGGGAAAACGCTACAAGAAACATTGCTGTATTTCCCGAGTTTGACGAAAAGCCACAGACCGAGCAGCAGGTAGATTCTTGCTTCGACGTTCACCATTGACAACCACACACGTCAGGTAGTACCGGATTAGGGCTGGTCAGTGATTTCTAGAATTGTTCTATTCTGATTCAAAAGTTTCGATTCGATTCAATCCACAAAGTGCAAATCCGACACATCAGAACATGTGAGCTCTTGGCTTTCAGCCCTGACGGCGTGTCTGTGCTGTCAGGAGGAAAAGCCGTCAATCTCACTGATTCTGATGTGTTGGGTCTGCGCTCTGTGTTTACGTCTTTTTGTGGAATCCATTTACCTGCTCTCGTTTGTGAGGTTTAACCTGAGATTTGCATGTTTCTGACAAAATACATTTATATTTAAAAATCAATTCAGGATTTTAATGAATCGATATCACTTTATTCAAGCTAAAATCAATTTTAATCGTAAAATTGATTATTGAAACCAATCCCTATAGTGAATTGTAATGAAAAATAAATCAATCCGACTTCAGCCGTGGCAATCTGCGATGAGTTGATCCAAGTATTAATGTCACTAATGGAAAAGGGGCTTAGACAAAAGGTTGAAACAGCTGGCAGATAAGGCTGCTGGCTTCACATATTAAGGATCTTTATTCACAATGACATACAAATCCAAGGCTACGACACATGAATTGGTATTTTTGGGGTTTGACAGAACCCAGTAGTAAGAATAACAAACCATCTGAAACTGGATCTTAGAAACAGTCTGAAGCCTTAACCTTTGGCTCACTGTGAGAATAATGCATACACTGACCTGATAGTGGTAGTTTGTTAGGAACCACCAAGACAAGAGAAAGTACAACTGTTTTAAAACGATTACATTTCAAACTATGTATGACGCTCTTTATGTCAAATATAACTGAATGCACTCCATCAGATATCGGGGGTTGCTTGGCGTAAACTATAATCTCTCTAAATGCGAATATATGTCCAAGAAAACAGGGGCCCTAAATAATAGATGGCGACTGATAAGTAGAGTTTGGAAGGGAAGACACCAAAAGATTGAAGTCATGTATTAAAAACCAAAACTCACGATAAGCTCCAAGGTCTCATTAAACTGCACGCACTCTGAGTGAAAAACATCACTATCTCACATTCACTCTTTCATGTTTCACAGAAAATAAAAATAAGAACCATTAATGTGGTTTTAATTTTGCTGTCTTAAAAAAAAAGAAAAATTTCTAATACTGCTGCATATCTGCAGATATCCTCCCCACCATGTATATATATTCCATTTTCTGTAACACTCATGTTGAGAAATATTTACATATATAGAAACATCATGAGTCACACATGTACGATGTCCAGCAGCAGCGTTTTCTGAAATGTTTTATAAACAGCAAAAAACTACATCTACTAAAATTTAGGAACATTTTCTATGTACTCTGAAGCCAAAAACAAGCAGGAACTCTAGGGTGGAAAAATGAAGCCAGTGCAAAAGCGCTAGCGTCACCACGTCGTATTAATTCCAATCCCCACTGACTCCTGTGTTAAACATAACAGATTTAGAGCCAGAAATAAATATGCTTACAGCCCGATACAAAAAATATCTGACATATAATACAGAGTGGACTGCTGTGCTGTGTGTTAATTGTACTAAAAAAAACAAACAGTAGGTACCTGTGCCTGTGTCATTTACTACACCTTGCTAACCATATTTGCTGGCTTCCTCTGCTAATGGCTCAATCACACTAGAGTGAAAATAAGTCTCCAATCTTATGACTAAGAAACATCTGTAGTTACCCGGTGGGTGCATTGGCCTGATGCAAACTCTTGTTGTCACTCGTATTCTGAGTGTGGAACTGCCTTAACCTGACTGCAAGGCAACTGCACTGTCTGCCTGCATAGTCTGCCTAGTGGATGGCAACCTGTGTCCAAACAACAGGGGTCCGGACAGACTGGCACGGTTTAAAAACCACTGCTATCCGATTCATATAGTTGTGGTCTGAAGTTTACATAAACTTTCTTTCTTCCTTCTCGGTCGGCATCCTTTCAGTCCACGGTGATGTAAAACTGGATAGTGATGCTTGTGTACCACGAGTTTTCAGTGCATGGCAGGCTTGAGCCTCATGGTTCCCAGGTTGTTCCTGAACACGTGAACTAGTTTCCTTTCATCTGATGGTGGCAGCTTGGGTCTCCTTCCAGACCTTGGCAAAGTGGTGACCCAAATGAATAATTGTACTTATGTACAATTTTTACACCTGATGACAGTTGAATCTGTAGTTGTTTAAAAATGAAAATCCCCAAATTGCCAGGACTTTCATTCCCACAACTTTTGACCACAACTGTAAATGCACACAGATTGCCAATATGCTGCAATCAGTCCTGCAGTAGCTACATCACTATTTATGGAGGAATTTCTATTTCAGATCTATGTTACTAATTTTGGTCATGCCACTGTTTTCAAAGTATTAATGAAGCATAACTTGCTTATAATTGACCAAAAACAACTGGCAGTAGCCAAACTCCTGCTTCATAAGGCAATGGATAATGCTATAATGTAAACAGCCATGGGTGAATTATAATGTTTCTCAAATGCCAAGCTACTCTTTAGTAGTGTAACTTTAAAAAATTGAGTCTTGGCACAAGCTATTGAAACAAATACACCATAACGCAGCTGAAGATAAGACTTAAAAGAAATAATAATACCTTTCAGTGGGACCCATAAGCCTCTTTTGTCCTCCAGCTGCTGCTGTTTTACAGTAGAGTAATAGGACAAAAAGAGATCATAAATATACTGCACCCATCTGTAAATGCATCTAAAACTAAAAATCTTTTTTTTAAAAAAACAAAAAAACAAGCAAACAACAAACAGTCTTTATTAACTTCCTCCAACACCAACTTCCTGCAAGTGCCCCAAAATAACAAAGGGTCTACAATAACAACAACAGAGGGTCTCAAATTAACCATCTCTCATCTCCAAACCTGCTTCTGTCCTAGAAATGTCAGAGCAACTGGCTACAGCTGGAGCAGCATGACATGAGCTCAATAGGCTAATTTAATGCCCAAGAATGTCAGGAAATGGCAAAGCCACAAAACTCAAAACATACAGATTTAGCACAAAGCTGAAGATAATAGGGAAAAGAGCTGGTAAAAATAAAAAATAACAGATAGTGTAAAGTTTAGATGCTTTGTGGAGTTCATCATAATGAAGGAAAGGTCAGACAAAAGATGCACAAAGCAATTAATTGAAGCCTCAGCCAGCTACTCATTTATACTGTTCACTGAGCAACACTATTATACACTATATAAACTCTATTACAATTCACACTCATCTACTTCCTGTGTCAAGGTGTGACACCGACTTAATTGATTTAAAATGTATTATCCAGTCATGTGCATTCGCCCATGCCCAACACTCACAAACACACAGGAACTGTCCCTTAGAATAGAAGAGACGCCTTGAGTATCAGATGTCAACACATTGCTGATCACAAGGTTAAATGATAGCATGGTATGTGTATATCCATGCATATCTCGTTACAAGGCTGTAGAAACACAACCTCATTAATCAAAAGTTACTGCCCTGCAGCTGCACGACACTCATGGAGGTCAGAGGTGGAACATGTTGAGCATCACTGCATTTCTGACCCTGGTGAGAAATGTGCGGTACCTCCATTTATCCCATCCTCGTGCAGTTCCCACGGTATACAGCTGGGCCGCAGCTTCTCCTCATTCCTCAATACATAGGAAAAATCCATAACTTCCTTCACTTTTTATTGTCTGCTTTTTGCTGTTCCTGCAGCATCAGTTCCCTGCTCTGAGCATCGTAGAAGAGAGATGAGACGGAGATTGCCATAGGGATCAGTCTACGCCCTCCCATCATTTACATCCCCCTTCTACCCTCCCTGTTAACTATTATAAAGTACACCCTGCTCCACCCTCAGATGGTCTTGCCCACCCCCTGCTGGTCTAACCCCACAGATCCTGCTTTATCAACAATCCCGCAGCAGCAGATGGGACATTACTCTACAAGCCAACTACATTCATACTTTGCTGGCTTACAGCCTTTCCTAAGCCAGGACCTTCACTCTTCAGCAGTGTAATCAGACAGCTAAAGTAGACTGTATTAAAAAGCTAATACCTGATAGTGACACAGGGACATATGCAAGGCACAAGACAGACTTGGTCTAATCCTTTGATTTCGTCAGTATTAAAGGACTGCATTCATTCTACTCTGAACATACTGTACTGCAGCAACAATGTCTCCACTTCCTCTAACACAAAGAGCACATTTGAAAATTAGAATCGTGTGGCGTAACAGTCATGTTAACAACCACTTCAGTATCTCATGCCCATGCTGGAGAAATTGAACATTAACAAGCCGTCTCCTCTGAGATAATCTAATGTGTATTGCAGCATGATTGCGCTTGTATTTGTGTTTTATTGCTTTTTTTGTTGCAATTTTTTCCCCTGAACACACTCCTACTTAGTTATAAATTTAAAAAAGTTACAGTTTGAATGCTTCTATTTATATATTTAATTGAATTTAAATGTCATTGACCATTTTCAACTCTTCCCAAGGAATACAATTAAAAAACCTTCAGGTACAAAGTATTAAAATTTCAACAACAAAGAGAAATTGTTGATGACTTGCACTGTCAGTGCAGAGTTTCCCTCAACAGCTTTTAGCATTCGGTTCAGTTCAGTTCAAAACTTGTTTTCTACACTAGAGATTTGGACTATTTTCTTTTACACCCATCTCATTTAAAAATTCCAACTCACTTTGATGAAATATAGATAAAAGGTAGATATAGTCCATGCTTTCTCTCGCTTCGCTCGTCAGAGCAACAAGATGACAAAAAGCACATTTGGGAAATTTGCTCCCACATCTTTACTCAAAACTTAATACTGGGTGCTGAGTAGCTCACGGGACGAGTAGGCAACCGATACACCATAATGTTAGTGTAGAGGTCTGGGTTCAATCTGCCCTGAAGTTATTTGCAGCAAATATTCCTTTAATACAATAATGGCTAAAAGCCCCCAAAATATACTGTAAAAGCTACAGGCAACACTGGAGACGGCTGTAACTTGAGCCTGACTGATGGGATTTTTAAGACTGAAACGATAACAATAATTTGTCATTTGAAAATAAAATAGTTCATTATACTTGCCAATATATAGTTTTCTTCCAGGTACAAAAAACGATATAAACAGATTTCCCTAACATTTGTGACATGTGGTTATTATTTAACTCTGCTCGGATCAGCTGGTTTTTAGTGTGTTTGTGGCACTGCAGAGCGCCCCTTGCTGGGAAAACTACGCAACATCAACATTCATAACATAGTTGAAGGGCATTTCTCCTGTTCCTCTACGTTACGTTTTAAATTTTCATTTATCTGTAATTACGACTGCTGATGCCACCGAGGAGCTAATATCAGTCTACTGATAAACTGATTGCGCTCTACTGGAAATGAGTCGTGCATTTTTAGCTAACGTTGTACACTGTTGGCACTGTAGGGTAGCTCAGGACAGAAACTGACATGAGATGCTTGCAGGTGAGCATAAATAGCATGTAGATTCCCATTGCTAAATCGCACGTGCTATTTTGTTGCTGTTATTTGTGTAATATGTGACGCACTCCCTCTTTGCTCTAAATTAAGCCTTCAATTCTTTGAAAATTCATGCCGGAGATAGAATTGCACAGTGACAGAGAGTTTGATAAGCAGCTAATCTAAACACTGTTGGTTTGGTTTGTTTGTAATGATAATTTAAAAATGGGGGAAAAAAAGTTAACTATTGTAATTTGAAGTTTCGCTTCAGAATTTGACCACAATTTTAAAGGAATCAAACAGAGATCTATAGAACAAGCTTTCATGTTCATAAAAACACACTCAGCCAACCTTGCCTCCTAGGGCTTCTGTCAGCTACACGAGGAAAGACAGGAGCGTGTCTGGAGGAAAGTGACAATTAGTTCTCCCTCCACGGCTTGTCACCTGACAGTCTGCTCATTCACAGCCCGGTGGAAGAGCCTCTCCAGCTGCTCATTCAAACCAATTAAGGTCTGGAGGTGTATTACCACACAGTCATTACCTGTCTCTCACAGTGCTCTGCTTCTCTTCAGATTGCAGTTCACTGGTCTATTGAAAGCCTCAAAGTTTTACCCCTTTATGTCATCTTATCTGTTTCATAATCTCTGTTTGTCTCCCTTGCTTTCTCTCTCCCAGCAAGAAACAGAGACAGCAACTCAAAATATTCTTCCATCAGTAGACCGATGTAGAAAAGCATCTGTGTCTGTAAACAAATCTAAATCAGTTCGGACATATGTTCCAGCTTAAGCTATAGTCAGCACGTAGACAAGAAAAATGAAAGAGGAATATGCTTGTGAAACTCATGAGAATTAGAAATTTGGAAATGGCCTGCAGCGCACCCCCCCCTCCCACCAAAACAATGCACAGACATCAAAACTTACATGAAATCACAACACTGACAAAATACTTGCTTCTCAACAACTTCCCTCTGTCGCTGGCACTGAACAGTGAAACAAAGCACTCAGAACCTGCGGTGCAAAGGGCTGAAGTCTTGTCACAAACGTTACGTGTGTTTATATGGACTTGCTTTTTCTGTCCAAACAGTTTATTCATGTGAGATAGATGACATATTTGGAACAACCCAAATTCCCACATTCCCTCTTGCAAAACATTGCGCAAGCCATCTAACCATAAACCTTTAAGAAGGGAGCGGTAATTTTGAAGTGCATTTTGACTCAGCTCTGAGGTGGTTGGAATTCCCCACATGACATTAACGGTGCTGGGAAACAGAAAGAGACTATTTCACCACCACAGCTTCAGGCAGCAGAAACTATTTTCACAAGAACACCTTATGATCATTTCGTTTAACAAAAAAACAACCATAATCAGCATTACATCCCACTGTAAGTCTATTAAAGTGAAACTGGCCTTAATAATTACAGTACAGGTCTCCTGCTCATGGTTAGCTTTTCATTTATTCATAAAGGCGGCACAGTGTGAATAGAAATCACTTAAATCCCTACTGCGCTTGTGTTAACTTGTTGAAAGGTCAAAATACAACTAATTGGAAAAAGTTGTATCGATTTAACAGGAATTAATGGTCACTTGAGCTGAATAGTGAATATCCGGACCTCTAATTGAGTCCACATGGAGCAGCCAGCAAGCCTCATTGGTTATGTTGTTTGGGGTGTTCAGATATTTTTTTTCCTGTTTATATGCACTATTTATCTCATTTATCTTACTCTACTTGTGACATGAACATGTTACAGATGTTTCAACTCTTTGCTATACTACAACTTTTTGAAACTAACAGAGACAAATATCTTGAGTCACCCATCAGTTCTTTTTATTCTGCCTTCAGACCTTGTTGCAGTTTTTAAAAACTGGTCGTGAATAAAAGTTCTCCACGCTTCTTGGAGGAAGCTTTTCTGTTACATGGCCAATATATTTTCACTCGTTTTCAGTCCAGTCCTTGTTCCTGACCATTGTTTGTTAAGCCACTTAACACAAAAAAGAATCAATCAAGCATCAAAAGGCAACTAACTCGCATGATGAGTTGTGTCTACAAATAACAGAAACCTTAGCAAAGAACAAACAACTGTCATATCTCAGCAGGGGTGGCATAAAGGGGTGGAAGGTTAGGACGATTCTAAGGGCCCAGGCTGAGGAAGGGGCCACGAAGACCAGATCCCTTTTTTTTCTCATTTCTTTTCTCTTTTTAATATATACGTTAATTGTGCTAGGGCCCCTCCTACACATAATGTGTATTTTGTCTATTTTGACCATATATTTAATAATATTTAATAAATCTTTTATCTAGCTAGCTTAGTAAAAATAATTACTGAATTATGATTTACATCCAACAATCTCTGCTGTCTCCGGGTAATCATATCTCATAGACAGAGATTCAGCCGCAGCTGCACACCCACCTCCCCCTTCCCCCACGGCTGCCGCCCACGTCTCAGCCGAGCAAGGCGAGCCTGAGCGCGAAACTTCACAGACATTGAAGCCTCTAAACACGTCATATCCACCTGTGTTCTGATGATGACTTTACGAAACAAAAAGTAATCTACACACTTCAAAAATCACAAATTCAGTTTGCAGTGTGATCTGTGAAGTGACAGTGCTGCTGCTACAATCGATGCCTGATGTTATTAATATAAATAAAATGCCCCAGAAAAAATAATATAAAATTGAATAAAATGTGTTTGTAGTAACCATTGGCTATAATGAGTTTACTAAATAGCTAAAACTTGTTCATGTAAGGTATATGTCATTATTGTGTACAATATGTTCTGTTGTGCTTGTAATTGAGATAATAAATGTTCTCCCTTTTATGTAAACAAGTACATATTTCCAGTTTTTTTCTTTTTTCTTGTATTTGTAGGCTTTGTACTCATCTTTAGACATTTTAACTATGCAATGTGCAAAGTATCTTTTTTAAAGTATACAGTGTATGTTTATTGGGTTAAATTTTATCTGTGAAAAATGTAGAGGGCCCAGAAATTTTGGTTTCCATAGGGCCCAGAATTTCTGGCAGCACCCCTGCTCTGAGGTGACCAGTTTTGTACATCATCTCTGATAAGAACAAACTACTCATGAATAAACTAATATTAAAATCAGTCCTTTGTTCCAGCGCAGATGCAGCAGTAGGTTAAGGAACAGCAATCACTGCGGGAATCAACATCTGCACTTGTAGCGACAGATTTCTCAAGCTGGACAAATTAGCTATCGTATACAGTTAGTTCTACCAAGAGGCCAAAAAACAGCAGACCCCATGAGGGACCAAGTAAAATAATACAATATAAGAGCAGGTTTCACCAATGTGTTTGTGAGGCCTTTCAGATCAATGAGCGGTTGTGTGTGTGTGTTGGAAACATTAGGGGCAGACTGTAGGCTGCTCACCCGATCTCACCTTGACAAACAGTGGGCTTTGTTTTCTGTGCACCCACCCACAGGCTGAACAAAACCAAACATTTTCTTTCCTGAGTGGGAAGGATATCTGTGGAAACAGAAACTGAAAATCTATATATAGGCTAGAGTACTTCCTTTGACTATAAATATAATGGAAAATCATTTGCTGTGATGCGTACTACTACAAAGATTTAATATATCCGGATATTCTTCGCACTTTTTAAACTTAAAACCTCAAACAGACTTTGGGTCGAAGGCGGTGGCTGTCATGGTCTGTGGTTCTTGTTTATTATTTGTTGTATTTGGGTCTCAGTTTGATGGCTGACACATTTTTCAGTATTTTGAGTCTCGGCTATTAGCTTCAGTTAATAATTTATCCTGTTACAATTATGTTTTAGGTTTATTTGTTTTGTTATTTTTTGGGACAAAATTAGAACACATGAGTCTTCTTAAGTAAAATAAAAAATGGTTACTAAGGTGAGGTAAAAGAACATTGGAAGGTAAATCTTGCCTTTTAATAAAAGTATCCTCCAATAACAGCTGAGATTTCACTTTTAGTGAAACTTAAATCTGTAACACGTTTTTACTTCGGTACAGTGATAAATGAATGTATAAAGAAGCCCCTGCTGTACTGTTGTTGGATGATGTCATGCTGAGCTAATCTAAAAAACAGCTCAGGTCAGCATGTTGGGATGTTGATGACCTTTTTGCGGACTGAACTACATTGCTAACCTCTGATGACAACACAACAACACAACTTTTAATATGTGATCTAAAGGAACTCCAGCACAGATATTAGTCACTGAATAAATGATGCACAGACACTGAAATCATTTGCAAATTTTATCTGAGAAGAATTTGTCAGGAAACACCTTGCCTCAAATTTCAGTTGAATTAATTTGAAAGTGCAGAATAAACAAAAAGTATTAAAAAAAATCAATGTTTCAAAGAGAAGACCCGCTTTTCTTTAAATGCTATTTTTAAATAGAATAAGGCCTAAAACAACAGAACTATGCATTGGACATTCCTTCTGTAACAGTCAGCTGTCCTGCTCAAAAACACTTATCAGCACTGCTAAGGCTGCCAAAAGCACTTTGAAGTTCACAGGAAGAAGACATTCTACCTTAGAGTAAATTTACCTGTGAAATCCGAATGGTAAAATTGAATCCAAACAGAAGCAGAAAGTTGAACTTCATAAAAAAAATCAGTGTATCAGAAACTTCACTTTAACAAAACAAACACATGGAAAGCACCTTTAACTCCATGCTGTCTCGAAAGACAAAATAAATACCTACAATCACATCTAAACAGACATATTTACACCCAATCTAATACTGCTGTAATCAGATCTCTAAAGACAAGAATAAGGAAAGACTTGACCCAAAATCGAAATTAAAGTGCAAATATTCACTCATATCTCTTCAGAATACAAGAGGACTTTAGGAGTTTCTTAAACAGGTTTTTAGTATCTAAACCTATGTTCCCCCAAGCATGTATAAATGCAAGAACATTAAAATACTTTGGATCTAGTTCTAGTGAAAGGATATGCAATTAGAGCCAAGTGCTTCTTTGTAAATAACCTTATGGGTGAGGTTATTAAGATTTGATCAAAGTCTCACAAAAGAATTTCAGTCTCAGTACCAGCTGATACTTTACAGTTGTGACACAAATTGTCCATATGTTTGCCAGAGGTTGACTTTGACTCAAGTAATGGATGTTATTTCTGTGGTTAAAACCCTCTGAGGCCACCAGACCAGTCATACAATCTCAGGCATCATCACAGGTCTACAAGTCAAATTCAGGTCCAAACAAACTGCAGGACATCATAAAATCCACCTGCTGCGGGTCCAATCTGTCTACAAGAGGCTGGAAAAGTTCTTCAGATACTTAAATAATCCACAAATAAAAAACATCTAAAAGTAAGTAAGTAGTTGGCACTTTCTCCTCTGTGAATGTTTCCAATGTGCCCATGAGCAAGGCATCAAAATTGTAGGTCCTCTCTTGAGCTGGAGTAAAAAAAGAACACAAGTACATATTTCAGATAATTATTTTGCCAGACACAGTTTCCCTCAGTTTCAATCCTTTAACCATTAAGGACTTTTACATACTTCTGTTTTCAATGTTTTGACTCAGTGAACCAGCATCCTGCGACTGCGACACAGAGCAGAATAAACACACAGAAAACCACAAGTGGGATCAGTCGGCTCCGACGGGACAAACCACCTGCCAGGACAAACCAAACAGATGAAATCTACTGTAAGACACAACAGGAATGTCACATTTATTAAACTACCAAGAATCAGTTAAACAAAGTTATGGTAAATGGTCTGTATTTATATAGCGCTTTACTAGTCCCTAAGGACCCCAAAGCGCTTTACATTACAGTCATCCACCCATTCAAACACTGGTGACGGCAAGCTACATTGTAGCCACAGCTGCCCTGGGGCACACTGACAGAGGCGAGGCTGCCGGACACTGCCGCCACTGGGCCCTCTGACCACCACCAGTAGGCAACGGGTGAAGTGTCTTGCCCAAGGACACAACAACCGAGACTGTTAGAGCCGGGGGTCGAACCGGCAACCTTCCGATTACAAGACGAAATGCCAACTCTTTGAGCCACGATCGCCCCAGTGACATAAAGTAAGAATTAATGTGATATTAGGCCTGATGGTCACTTTAATACTACAAGTCCCAGAATTCTCAGGGAAGCAAACATGACTTTGCCAAAAACAGCAGGAGGATAACTGATACATACATACTGCTT
>VUQR01036765.1:5430-26349 GCA_015108515.1 Hemichromis elongatus
GAAACAAGAAAGAAAAAAAAAAAAAGAGGGGGAGAGAAACAAAAAGAACCTGAAAAAACAGGGGTCTGTAGTCAATGATCACATAGATAGATGAAGAGAGTAGATGAGCAGGCAGATAAAGGGAGAGTGAATGTGCAAACAGCAGAGGGGTGTGTTGTGTGATCTTGGCTGATGTCCTGACGTGCTACATGACGGGGAGTTCACTTGTTGACAGACAGAGGAAGAACACACTCCAGCACGCCTCACACACACACACACACACACACACACACACACACCCCTGAGACTCTGTTGCAAACAATACAGGCCTGCAGCCCTCCCAGTGAGAACTCTCACATGTGTGTGCACGTTTTTCCTCTGTTCTTTCTGCTGAGAGGAAGGACCGTCCGCCCAACACCAGAACACACTGACCCATGAAAGCAACAATAACACGGCTGCAGTACACGATGTGAGACATTTCAGGGTGGTCAGGCCTATTCTGTAAAAGACTGAGGTTCATTAGTGAAAAGGCCCTATAAAGCCATAGATGACCCAGGTGGCTCCATCTACTACACCCCTTATTACGTAACTATACTAATAATAATAATAATACATTTAAATGATAATGTGGTCCATACGGAGATAAACAAAATTGAAACATATATTTATCTAAAACCTAAATTAATACAATGGATATTGCACAACAATAAATCCAGATGTTTGCGTTCCGATGCAGTGCAGCTGTGATGCACGGTGTGTTCTGACACTTTTCTATCTGAACCAGCATCAACCCATCTGATAAATCGAACAACACGGCCAGCATTTCTCCCAACGTGCATGAGTATTCGTCCACGACCCTGTCGCCGGGTTACCACTGTTCCTTTCTTGAATCTCTTCTGATAGATACTGACCACTGCAGACCGTGAACACCCCACAAGAGCTGCGGTTTTGGAGATGCTCTAACTCAACCGGGTAGCCATCGGTTTGGGCCAAGCCCACTTGCTCAAATCCTCATACTTGCTCATTTTTACAGCTTCTAACCAATTACTGTAGAAAACATTGCTTCTAACACATTAGCTTTAAAGACAAATTGTTCTCTTTCTCCCTGATATGTCTCACCCACTAACAGGTGCAACTGTTATGCACATCGCCTGTGAGAGGTCATAAGGTTATGCCTGATCGGTGTTTTGAGCAAGCAGATGCCAGCGAGCCATTCCAGTTTCGCATACAGTCCTGAATAGGTCTCGCTAAAGTTGTGCAGTTTAATTCCCAAACATATTTTTTACTGTAAATATGTCACACATGCACCTGAAGCTCGTATATATTGTGATTCTGTGCATGTGCATGTAAAGGCCAGATGTAACACTCTTTTTTAAGCAGTTATCATATAAATAATAAAATGCATTAGCCTTGGTTATCTAAATATCCTCTCCACCTACAAGGATTCACCAAAATGCACAGTAAACTTATTTTTAAAACTCTCTCTGCATTCCTAATATTTGCAATCTCTTCAGTGTATATTACTTAATGAAAAGAAACAAACCAAAGCAAAGCTGTCATGATCTAATCTTCCTATTCAAGCCTTTTATGCCCTCCAGGGGAAAGAAGTAGCAAGCACAGCAAACAAACTGTTGAAATTCACACACACAAAAAAAAAATCTTGTCAAGATAAGAAATACCCTTTTATACTTCTGACCAGAATAAGATAAGATATATGATAGAATCTTTAACTTGCACATCTGCAGAATGCATCCTAAGTGATGGATAATTTTGACGTCAAATAAGAAAGTCACATGAATCAAAAACTAATAAAATAAACAGTGTGAGGTACAATATGCAGTATTGCATATGCAATATTCAAATGAATCTTTCAAGTGGAACAAAAGCTGAGTTTGGCGAGTGGCTGTGTTCATATCAGGACACACCGAGCAGTTGCTGCTTTTACAGGATTAATGGCTCCGTTTCTCAGCACAGGGCTACAATCAGAAAAAGTGCCATGTCAAGTCAATCTGCCAATATCCTGCTGTTTTGACGCGTCTGTGCCAATGCCCTTATCTCTCCAGCTCATCATACCATGGCCAGGCTGCCGAGCATCACACAAATATTAAATCTCCTTTGTCATTTGGTAACTGCAGATCTTAATCACGAGAATAATAAATAACTTCTCATACATCTTCAGCTAAAGGCTGTAATTCACTAAGTTTTCCCAGTGATCACACCCAGTGTTCTCTAAAGATGAGCTAAAGCTGCATCTAAATCTGTGACAAGTTTTCCTTGCTTAAATTATAACCAAGAAATTGCACTATTGTTTAGAATGCATGATTTTTACTATGTTCATCACTTTAGTCCATTCGTTTTCAGAGTGTTTGCTTTTTAATATTATTTTGCTTTCATACGCTGGCCTACTTGGTTTGGTTTAAGTACTCAGAACTTGAATAGGCTTTGGCACAATAAATACATAAATGAATTAAATAAAAGAAAAAAAAAGAAAAACAAGGTTAGTTTAGGTCATGAAAAGATTGTGGCTGAGGTAACACATGCCCCCTCCTACCTTGAACCTTGAAAAGTTGGAAATGCCAGCCCTGTCTTTATAATGCAATGACCCGGTGCATAACCTGCCACCTTAAACATACTGTAAAGGAGACAAACTGGCAGCTTTGTAAAGCCTGCATTACTTGACATGAATACTTTCCATCTCAGTTTGTATTATAGTCCCTCCAAACATTTCAGTAAAAACTGCAAATGTAAACCTCGCTGTTGTGCAAGAGGACATTCAAGAGGGGCACCAGCATCATTAAACTGTTATTTATTTAAAACGTGAGTTGAATTTGAACAGACAGACATTTTATTTTGAACCAAACTGACAGACTGCCACTGCCACCCTGCTAAAGTACGGTCTTAATCCAAGATCCAAGCACTGAGCTATAAGCAGCAGCTACAGACCCCCCCCCCCAAAAAGTCAACTTCAATATAAAAGGTTCCTGCCTCTTAAATTAAAAGAATAAGACATCAAAATTATATTTAATTGAAGGTAAATACATCTAAAATACCAGCTGTACCTTCTTTTTGCTTTTCCCTGGTTTCCAGAAAGGAAAGAGGCAATAGAAGAAAAATTTTGCCCAACTGAAGACGGTGGCAAGACACCAGCCTAGTCCGCCCATTCTCTCGTGAAAAGAAATTAAAAAAACCTCCTCGTGTCCTCTACCGTGTCCTGTATCTCCTTGCTTTGTCTACCCTCCCTCCCTAGCCTGTCCTTCAGGAGCCGTGTCCAGAGGTGCAAAGACTCTAGCAGTGTGTCCTGGAGAGAATCCCGGGATGGCTTTTCATCCAATCCAAGAAAAGGTACCTTTTTCTAGTATTTTGAAAACTGGAGATTTCCATAAAGTGCAATTTACTCGTAAATACCTTCTTTGCTCTCTTGTCTAGCATCCCTACAGCATCCCTCCATCTCTCTGTGGATGCTGCAGGATCTGCCATTCAAAGCACGAGGAAGAAAAAGATTAGGAAGACAGAAATGGGCGGTGGTGGGATGGGTCGGGCAGAGCCGTCTGGTTAAGAATGAGGCACTTATAGTAATGGAAAAAGGAGGGGGGGGTCCTGAAATTTAATGTAGAACAGTGGGGGGATGGCTTGAAGAGAGAAAGAACAATAAATCCAAAACGTGTTGAGTGGACAAGCAGTCCGTCATCAGCAGTACAAACAATGCTTCAGCTGATAATTCAAGCACTTCTTGTTTGCGGCAGTATTTGCACTCAGTGGAGGATGTTGGTGCATTTGGAGCTTTCAGAGAGACTTTACACACCTTTTTTTCCAATAGCGTCCAGACTGGTATGAGTTGATATGTTTATTTTGTGTATTATTATGTGTTCATGTGAGTGTCAGTAGTTTTATCTCATCTTTTACCCCTCTGTGTCTGTACAGCACTTTGGTTTTTAAATGTGTTATATAAACAGATTGGATTTCGATTTTAATTGAGACTGGCAGATTCTGACCATTCATAAATGTGCACGGAGCCTCTGAGCCCCTTTGCATCTTGCGTGATTAGTTCGGTGCCTAGCTTTGTTTGCTGGATAAAGTGGAAGGCAATTAAAATCAATGGCTCCTAACTTGTTTACATTTCAGGAAGAGCAAGAAAGTGTGTCAAATTACAAAAGGAGGCTTGTGACTATGCAAATTCTCCGCATCAATTTTGAAATTTCAATCACTGATCATGAGGCAATTTACCATTTAAAGAATTCAGAAAATAGAATAGTAGGCTCTTAGTTTGGAAAAGGAAACCAACAGCAGCTCACTTTCATTGCTTCCACTCAGAGAAATAAGAAAAGGAAGACTGTGACTCTTTGGTGAAAAGGTCATAACATAGGTCTTAATGCCCTATTTGGGTATATTCTTAGCTTCTCCCCCCCCCCCCCCCCCGGGGTTTTTTTTTCTTTCCCCCCCCCCCCCCCCTCGGTGGTTTGTTACAGTCAGCCTTTTCCATAGCCTGCCACCAATTTTTTTTTTTTTTTAAATACAAAAAAGACACATTGATGTCGGGTGTGCCCATCTGGTCCATAAACCCAAACAAAAAATACCTTTTTAAGATGTTTTGTATGGGCCCTAAGGAAATGACACTGCACGTGTTCAAGGAGCTTATTCCAAAAAATACACTTAACAAATATCAAACTTTTCACACTACAATGAACAAGCACAGGAAGCAACAAACATTTGTACATGTAAAATTTAAGAGTCAGTTCTTCGCATTGTATCAAGATACCTTTACTATTATAAATGAATGCAAAAAATAAGAGTGAAACAGGGTAGGTATTTAGCTAATTACCAGTTGTTGTTGTTGTTCTTGTTAAGCTGTCATATGTGTTTAAGTAAAGCTTAATAATTAAGATGGATTCTTATCAGTTTGGTAGCAGGTAAATATTTAACTTCTCCACATAAATGATTTCCATCAAACCTGCTAAAAAAAAGAAACTGTTCAATAGCAACCTAACTAACCTAACTAAATCTAGCTAACCAGTTCAAGCCTTGATTGTACTCTCTGCTGACCCGATGGCCCAGTAGGTGTTCCAGATGCACCTCCATTTAAGTCGGCTTGAAGTCCTTCTCATGGAGTGAATATATTGTTGGTCTAATGCAAATTCTTCGCAGGAGTAGCAGGCATGTGGACGTCCGCATGGACACTCATCTAATGATGAAATTTATGTCACTCTATCCAGTAGCAAATTAGCTACCTATTTTTCCCCCATTTTTTTCTAAATTTTTTCAACAGATTAAGAACTTATTAAAGAGTTTGCTTGATCTAACCCTGCAACTCCCTGCAAAAACTAGCTTTCAGTGTTAGAAAGCTAACAGTCTTTAGTAAGCAAGTCGACTTACTAGCCAACTGTTCATTAGCAAGCTAGCTAGCTTTAGTCCTATCTTTCTTCAACAGCATGAGAGTTAAAACTTTCAGGATTTTATTCTCCAAGAGATCCAATGGTGATATGATGTGTGACGAGCAATTACTTTCATGTCTATGCAGCCTAAGACTAAGGGTGTAGAACAGTGTATATGAATTACAAGCATATAAATAAAATGCAAACAAAGCACAAAATAAGACTCCAGTTTACTTTGCTGCACAAGCAGTGTGCTTATTCTGAAGACAGTTGCAGATTTCTACAAATTTTAAAATTTGAGTTACTGAAACCACACAAGGGTCCATTTATGTAGTATTTATCAAACAAAAATAATATAACCACAGGCTTCCAATACGAGCATTACTGCACATTTTCCAGAGCATTTAGCAGATATGATGTTATTCTTGCAGACACTATGAGAGTGAATCTGCTATAAGTTCTCAAGCAAAGGCAAGGTCTCACCCATTACACCAGCCTATCAAGAACATTAAGCTTACACAATACTGGCAAAGGGAGAGAAGTTCCAGAGAAGGCGCAGGGACAACACTATGCACACTTCCTGCCTCTCTGCGGGACAAACAATGGGCTGGTTTCAAGTCTCAATCTGGCAACGTCAGCTCTGTTGTCCATTCTAGGAAACCAGACAAGAGGTGAGGGAGTGAAGGGTCATTGTTTCTGGGAGAATACGAGGGGAAGTGGTCGGTCATGGTCTTAATGTGGGAGGGTTCACTGGGATGTTTTAGTCACAGCTGGTGGCATCCATTTGTCACTTTAATTTGATATTGTGTATCAGTAAAATAGAGTGGATTTCTAAATGGATTGATAAAGGAAAACTGTTTTAATGCTGTCTGGGTTATACTTTTTCTTAGGAATTACATCATCCCATTTATCCCGGAAGATCACGTCTAACAATGCTGCGGGGCCACAAAATAACGTCTAGCATATGAACTCAACATTGAAAATGTAGCATTTTATATTCAATAGGCATCGCCAGTTAGTCGCAACCTTCTCACTAGACTTATTAAGTGCAGACGCTGCATTGCGCTTCAGACTCTTTCATCCTTATACCATATTTTACATACATTTCAGCTGTCAGTAGTGAGTGCCAGTCTTTGGCCAAGCATTAACTAAATCAAGAAGGCCCTGCTAGTTATACCCAGTATGCACATGACTGCAGCAAGAGACCGTTATTCCTGTAAATACGCCCAGGATCTGGTAGCAATCACTGCATTACTAGAAGGCAGAACAAACCTACAATGAAGTTAACTAATAGCCAATAATATCATTTGCACTGGAGACCCATTTGTTTAAATATTCCACTTCATATTTCTGTCCCCAACAAAGTGGTTGTGATTGATGCTGCAATTACCTCCTGCCCCTCCCATTATTGATCTAAGGCGTTTTTTGGGGATTGAGAGCTCGGCGGCTTTAAGCACATGGCAGAAAGCCATGAGGGAATTAAGTGAAAGCTCATTTCATCTTTTGACATAGCACAGAAACACTCCTCTATCTTAAGTCGGCAGATGGGAGCAGTTTTGGCAAATTAGCAGTCATGGAAAATTCATGTGTGGATTGGTGACAGAATGGAAAGCACAATGAAAGACGCTGGTTTTAGAAAAGCTATAATCCCAGCTGCTAACCCAAAGCTTCTTTAGGTGGAAGAAGGCACTGCAAAGATTTAAGTTTTTACCTGCAGGCAACTGATCCTGCAACTTTAAAATTCTGAATCTGTGTAAAAGGTGAAATTTGGAAAATTGTGTTGTTTTATTTTATTCCATAACACTTTAAAGGTAATTTGTTTGAAAAAAAAAATGTTGTGGGTTGGTTGGTTTGGTTTGGTTTGGATTGGTTTCCCAAGCTTGAAACTTACTGATAGGTTTAGGGTTTACATGCATGGGTTTACATGATGCACACAGCAGCTATGAAGCTAACAAACTGTAAAGAAAGTGTAAAAAAAGGACTCCCTAGCAACTTCAATCCTTTGAAGGGGAGTAAAAAACAAATTCCAAAAAGGAAAAGGTGAGATATTTAACCTTTAATTATTATCTACACAAGCAGTCACTACACACAAAGTACACAAAGTCACCACTTCACCTTTGGAGGAACTATCAGTGTGTCACTGAGCAATCATCAGCTGTCTCATAAAAGCCCAGACGAGGCTGAAATGGACAGGCTGTAGGCCAAGGTGATGAAAGCGGTGAGCGTCCTTTTTAGAGACAGCTTCGCCTTACCTCATTTTGAAACTGTAGGAACCCTGACTGCATATCAATTATTTTACAGGACAGATGTTAGTCCACCTCACAGCCCTTTGTAAAACAGTCCTCAGTGTGAAAGTTATTACGTTCTGTGGAGCCATAAAGTAATTAACTGTCCGGACACCTCCACGTCAGAGGACAGGACGAAAGAAATGGACGAAGCACAGACCGTCTTAGAGAGAGGAAGCCACAAGGTGAAGTGTTTCTCATAAAAAAAATACTTAATCAGGTTAAAGCGCAGGAACAAAAGTACTTCATAACGATGTCGACTTTTTTAAGTGGACACAAATCAAAAGCCTTTCACATGCAGCCCAGTTTCACAACTAAACATAAAATGGACAGAAAAATGTATCAGCTTTTTATGTTGATTGGCAGAAATGATCACATTTTCTATTCGGGTGACACGAGTATAAAATTAATTTATTTCAAAAGGACACACAGGAGAGACTTCACCATGGCAACCAAAAAAAATAAAAGCTTTAAAAGATGTGGCAAACCTTGTGTTTGTAACCAAAACCCTAACCCAGGCATTTTAATGCCTAACCAGCATTAATATTTTTAATACCATATTTTAAAATGATGTGTAAAAATCTTTGGTTTCAAACTTTGGCCTCTAGCGTGAGCAGTAACAGAAATCGCTCCAACTTCTAAATGTAGACATTTTTTGCCTTTTTTCATTTATTTTACATTTAAAAGATTGGATAGCAGACAGCCTGGACTCACATCTCTCATTCATTTATTTTAACAAAAATATATACTTGGATCCTTGTCTATTACTTCTTACATTTTAATACTGAGGTATTTTCGAGTGACTTTTATATATTTTACGTTGAACCATGTTTCAAACAAAGCTCATTAATACAACACTTTTCACCTCTTAAAAGTTCATACAATAATGAGCCTGAGACAAATGGAGACAATATAAGCACTGTGACAGTCAGGCAGCGTCTTGTCTGTCTTTTTTCATTTCTAAAGCAGAAAATAGTGCGTAAAACAATAGCAAGAGCAGCTGAGACAACACTAGCGGTCACTTTCCGCTGTAAAAATGACATCATCTGCGACGCAGAAATCAGCTGTATGTAACTAACCTTGACAACAAATCAGATAACAGTAAAAAGGACCCTGTTAACAACAATTGTACAAGCACAAAAGGACAATCGCTAACGAAACATAAGGAACAAAAGCCAAGACTCCAGCCAAAAGCAGGATAATGATTAAACCTTTCAGTTTTAAAGGCCTGCATGAACATTTGGGCTCAGAATGAGTCATCCTACTTTTTCACGCCATAAAGATGTTTACAAGATGTAATACCACATTTAAAAAGCTGTTTTTGTTAGCTCTCTAACACAAAAGGGAAAAGTAACAACAGAAATCAAAGAGGTCAAAAAATGTCCGAACAATCCAAGTTTGGAACATTGGTAAGTGGTTGAAACAGTTACCTGAATGCATGCTGGGGCTGGACTGACCTCAACACCAGTGGCGACACCCTGATCGCCCACAGTTTAAGATGACATGTTGCAACAGCACTTACCAGCCAGAGGGACATCGCAGTTCACTTTGAAGGCACCTGGGCAGTAATTCCCTTTAACAGATCCGTAGCTTCTTGAACACTGAGCTCGCTTTTCTCGGATTAACACGACTCTGTTAGTCCCTCACAAAGTTGGATGCACATACCAAAAAAAAAAGAGCCTGACAGTCTGGCCCTTATCCTGACATGCTTCCTGAGCTGTATTGTTAGTGCAGGGAGAGGAAACACACGCACCGTGGAAAGCCAGTGTCAAGAGATCATAACATGGAAAGTGAGAATACTAGGAGCTATTGTTTGTTCTGATTTTTTTTTTGTTTTTTTTTTTGTTTCTTGTAATTTTGCCAAGGTCAGAGGTTAAGATAAAAACAGCCAAAGTTGCTCTCTAACAATCTGTTAGAATTTAAAACTTTTCCAGATGCTATCACTAAATGCTAAACACCAGAAATTTTACTTCAATATTTTCTTTAAATAATATTAAAACTACACAGATGTTATTAAAAGGTCAAATGTATTTTTTCTTACTTAAGACTCACTATTATTATTGTTTTACTAGTTGACGCATGGTTGGAAGCTTTGTAAGATTCTGAAAGACGCAGGAAAAAGTAGTAGGATTTAAGAGTGTAATAGCAGACTGAAACAGAAGATTGCAGCAATGCATCTACAAGGATGCATTACAGGATCCATTAAACGGCAAAGAAGAAGAAGAAACATTTTCCGGTATCTTAGCTGTGTCCAAATTCAGGGGCCGCATTTGTAGGCCAATTGCGTCACGGTGACGCGATGAAAGCTGTCCTAATTCGAAGATTGCTCCAAATGAGACCGACTAATGCCCCCCCCCCCCCTTTCCCCCAGGTTTGAAGAATGAGTCGTGTATAACCTTCGTGGCCCTCCATATCCCAGAATTCATAGCCAATTCCAGTTTCCAACAATGGCAGCAGCTACTTCGTTTAAATATTACTCTTATTACTCTTTCTGGGTCAAAAATAAACTTAGGATATTTTCAGGCGAAGATGTAGCTGTGTGAACTTCAAATATCTACACGGTTTATCAAGACATCACATATTTGCAAAAGTGCTCCGACGTTTTCGGAGACGTCCGTTATCCACCAGCTCGAAGCTGACGGGGAGGTCGAGGCTCACTAGAGCCGGCGAGAACAGCGGACTCCTGGCACATGGTTTTCAAAGCCTGC
Organism: Hemichromis elongatus; assembly: GCA_015108515.1. NCBI lineage: Eukaryota > Metazoa > Chordata > Actinopteri > Cichliformes > Cichlidae > Hemichromis > Hemichromis elongatus. The sequence goes on from VUQR01036765.1 coordinate 15,772, forward strand.
TGTCTTTCACTATTCAGGTTAAACATGATATCTAAATCACTTAGATAACTTAAAAATGTTGTTCTTTGGCTTTTTTAAGTGTTTTATTCGTTCCTAAGTAAATCGGTTTGACTGAGATCAAAGTTATAGTTTTCCCACAGCTGAATAAACGTCAAACAGAAAACTGATTAAAGAGAAATGTGAGATGGCGGAAAATTTACTCCAATGTGCTGTTATATTTTAGATAGCGAGGAGCAGACGGCTAAGTTTATTAAACTCCACCAAGACAATCTACAAGTTTCATTAAAAGTTTAATAAACTATCATCTTGTCTTTATTTTTAGTTAGCACATACCTTAAACACTTCAAACCGTAAGCTAATGATAGTTGTATAAGAGCAGAAACACGCTGGAGCAATAAGCTGTACGTTTTACGTCCAATGGATGCATTTTCTGATTAGACGACGAATCGCAAAAATAACCGGTGACTAGTCGACCAGAGAGAGCCCAAGTGTCATGGTCCCCGTGTCTGCCCAGCCAGCCCCGCAAGGCTACATGTGTTTTGTATTCTTTCCCTCTCTCCCCCTCTCTCTCCTCTCTGGCTGGGCGGAGCTCACTGCAGGCTCCCGCCCTTGGCCCACACACCTGTTCGCGATCAGCTGTCATTACCTGTCATTACTTGAGGCTGGGACGCAGATCTTCTCGTCGCTAGATGATTGTACCAGACAAGTTAGTGATCCCCTCAGCTCCCGTGAATCCGTGTTTCAGTATTTTGTGACTAGTGAGTAATTTCCCTCTCCTGTGTGATAGTTCTTCTCCCCGGACCTGTGACCTCCCTGCTGTGCGAACGTGAGTGAGTTTGGATGTGAAGACGAGAACGAGTGTGAGAGAGCTTCCCCTTGGACCTTTGGAACCCTGGACTTTCCCCCTCACTGTATATATTCTGCACTGGTGTTGTAAATAAACTGTGTTTGGAAACGTCAACCTGCTCTGCGCTTGAGTCCCTGCTATCGACCGTGACACCACGTACCACTATCTGAGAAAGACTGGTCTATAGCATTACGCTGACTTTTTTCCTTTGTTGATGCTACAGGGGGTAGGACACTGTTCTAAACAGATAAACTAAAGCACTAATGTGCTGGTCGAGGTGAAGAGGTCAGCCCTTTGCAACAGAGTCTTTTCTTAAAGAACTAACTCCAAACTAAACAGCCTGTGCTTTTGTTTTTTTAAACAGACCCTTAATGGAAACCACCTCAGGCCTGACAGTTTCATTGCCACTTGTCCGTGAGTTAGGAGGGGACTCTTAGGAAGCAGAGCATGCAGACCGAGTGGCAGGGAACATTAACATCTCCCTCCAGTTTGCTTTTCTCTTCTCCACATGACTTTTACAAGCTTTTGAAGAAGGACGGGAAATTTACTTTGCCTGGGGACCAAGAGAAAAAAAATAGGGACACCACATTCATTTATTAAAGTTTTAGACAGCTGAAATTGCTTCAAATTCCTTCCACGCTTAGTGGGCGTTACTTACCAATGTTTTAATTGCATTTAAAAATTCTTAAATTTAATAGACAATATGTAAAAAGTCGTCTGGGGTCTTTCTGTGTGGAGTTTGCATGTTCTCCCCATGTTTGCGTGGGTTCTCTCCAGGTACTCCGGCTTCCTCCCACAGTCCAAAGACATGCACTTTGTGGGGATAGGTTAATTGAAAAATCTAAATTTTGTGAATGCGAGTGAGAATGATTATCTGTCTCTGTGTGTTAGCCCTGCGACAGACTAGCGACATGTCCAGGGTGTACCCCGCCTCTCGCCCTATGGCAGCTGGGATAGGCTCCAGCACCCCCCACGACCCTGAAAAGAATAAGCGCAAGCGAATGGAAGGATGGATGGAAAAAGTCTGCTGCACAAAATTAAGTATTAGTTTTGGAAGTGGGAACATCAAGGGTTGAAATACAGGAGTTAATCTAATGGCCACTTGAGAAGTGAATCTATTCGATTCCCACAGACGTCAGTGTTAAAAAACGTTATTGCATAAAAGAAATAACGTTTGCACCCTGGTACAAAGAGTCTGGGTCGCTATGGATAGTTTCTACCCTTGACACTATAAAGGATGGCTACAGCTCTGGTGATGTCACCCACTGGTTTCTGTTGATCTTAAGCCTCAACAAGAACGTTTCCACCACCTTGGTTACAAAAAAGCTAATGAGGTGTACATCGTACCAAAGAAGGGTGGGTCTAACTGTTAAATCGCATTCTCAAATGACTTGTGATTTTTTTTTTTACTTCAATATGACCAAAAACAAGTGACTGAGCCCATGAAATCATTAGGAGAGTGTTTACAGAGGTCGGGTAAGAAATCAGTTTTCCCACAGACCTCTACAAGACCAGAAATCTCCTCCCCACAAACACAGCTATCGCCATCTGGTGGCCTTTAGATAGAACATAACTTTTCAGGAACTTTGGCATTGGGTTTATTTTTACAAACAAGAAGCGTTCTCCCTTCAAAATAACTGTCTAGTGAGTGATTATATTTTAAATACATTTATGTAGTTAATAACTCATCCATCTGAAAGGTAGAGTTAGCAGAGTTAAAGGCACGGCCGCTGATTCAAGACACTGCGCTAGGTTTCTTGATTGTGTTTGTGGTGTGTGGATTGCTTTCAGCACTTTGGTCAGTGGTTCCCGGTTTGAAGGATTTTATAAATTAAGCTGGCTTTCCTTGCATCCATATCGTTTGAGGAACTATGCATGCTTGATAACCATAAGGCTAGCACTAGTTTATAACCATTACACTTCACCCCATTCTCCAAATACAAACCAGGGCGTGTTTTCATGGTCCATCCTTCACAGTCAAAGATTTTTCCTATAAACAGAGTTAATTAAAATCAAATGCGTATGAAAAACATTTCCAAAAAAGTCTCAGTCTGTTTTGTCTTTCAATACCTTCACAAAAACGAAGTTCCACTTTGTTTTTGTAGACCATCAACTTCCCACATCTATATACCCACACATCTAGCTTAAACACAATTTTCATAACAGTGTAGCAGCAGTAAACAACTATAAACACAAAGACTGACAGCTTAAAGCATGAGAATGTGTTTCTGTCTGTGCATGTTGTAGTAGATCGAAGGATCCTGTGTGTTGTAAACAGAGCGAAGCTCTGAGCTTAAACTATATAGGATTCATTCTTCCTAAAGCCTTTCTAAACCCCCCACCGCTGGATCAAAGCCTGTGTTGTGGGCTTGGTGTGTGACGCAGGGGGGGTTACTTTTCTGGCCGAGGGTTATTGTCCCTGAAAGTGCTAAGCCATGAGTGAGGCCTGTGTGGTGAATTCTGCTGCCAAGAGGAGTGTCTGAAATGTTTGTAGTCCTCCCTGCCATGTGTGCCGCGGATAAGGCGGAAGGTCTGGCTTTAAATTGGACGTGCATGTTGCATGACCTCGCATTTGTCATGTCTGATTAAACCACATGAAGCCCACATAAAAGCGAGCTCTTGCTTTAATATAGATAACAAATTATAACACTGACTGCCCCCTGCTGGCCTCTTTTCTCCACAGTCACCTAGTGGCAGACTCGTTTAAGGAAAGACAGAAGACTTAGTGGTGGAAATCATGAACATGTTGCTCTGTATGCAAATGTTAGAAAGCCACATGGTTAGAGGCTTAGACTGTGAACATAGCAATGTTGCTTCAGATAAACGCTAGAGGACCATTTCTATTACTATGCCCAGAACAACTAAATACAAAGATGATAAAAACAGAACAACAATAAAACAAACAAAAAAAGTATGACACCGGACACAAACCTGAGACCTTTGCGTGAAAGTCTAAATCTTTTTAAAGTTTCTGTTTCAGCATTTTTCACCCTTTTCCCCAATAAGATGTTAATCTTCACTGTGAGTGCTTAAATTAATCGGCGCAATCAAAACTAAAAGTGTGTTAAACAGAACATAACCACTGGTCACTAGGTAAAAATGGGAATTCCCCGACTGGTTGGCTTTTTGGTGCTGGAAGAAATCTGTCACAAAGAGAGTGGTGACCCAAAAACCTTTTCGTATTTGCTTTAATTGCTAGTAGGCTGCCATAGTTCCCCATAAAAGGCACGAAAGACTGGGTTTCATGCAAACACTCACCATTTATTCACCGAGTTGTGGAGAATCTTGAAGTGCAACACAAACCAAAAACAGAATGTTCACCTTCAAAGCAAACGCTGTGTCTTACCGCTTCTGTGTGAATGTGAGAGTGAATGAATAGTGGAATTGTAAAGCGCTTTGGGTGCCTTGAAAAGCTCTATATAAATGCAATCCATTATTATTATTATTAAAACATTTTAAAATGGGCAACTTTGTTTTGGGTACACTCTTCACAGCTTTTTGCAGCAGTTTGCAAGCGATTGCAATTAACTTGACATCTTTCGTGCAAACCACTGGTAATCAAAATCTATCAAGTTTAAAATACAGCATTATATACACCTGTATGCAACAAATTTCTCTTCCATTCAGCCAGCATCCATTCTCCAGCGAGTCATGGATTGCAAACCTTTCCCTAGTGAGAGGTCAGGGGGTCGCTGACTGGTTTGTAGTCCTGTGTGACTCCAGTCCTGTACACCATTTACAGCATCACCAGTTTTTCAGTCAAAATGCATGAAAAGACAAACATTTACAAATTCTCTCAAAAGGTGCAGTCATTTTCTTTAACTTTATTTAATAGAAAAATAGATTACTGTGTAATCATTTAGAGGAGTGCTGTAGCAACCACCTGTGCCTTCACAGAAGTGGATGTCAAACATATTATCAGGTACGCTTTACTTTAGGCTTAGGTCCTCCTGCGCCGTTCGGCGCATTGGGCGGTGAATGTCTGCCAGCATACTAGATCAGCTGCGGCTGAGATTCTCGTACACGAAGACACCAAACGCGGCAGGTATCGGCCTTAAGAAAACAGTTGACAGCTAGCGGTGAAATTTTACACACTGCAATTTTATACTTGATCCATACAAAATGAAACTATAATAACAACAAACTATTTCTTAGAGAGTTCCAGTTTAAATTCAGATCTTATTTTTATTAATGCCATGTCTCCCTTGCACGTGCTGTCACACTTCCAGAAAGTCATAAATGTAGGCATGTTTGCAGCCTCCACCCTTTAGCGTTAAGATTTACACACTGATGACACGGAAAAATAGATTTTAGTTACTGCACGTTATAAAAATGAGGCAAAGATTACCAGCAGACCTTATAGAAGTAAAAAAAAAACAAAAGTTTGTGTGTATTTGTCTGTGTGTGGTGGTTGTGACGAGGACACCCCCACCTGTCAGCCTTAGATGTGATGCACCCTCTTAACACGGAGCTGCATTTCTCTGCAGCACTGACTGTAACCCATGGCGATGGCGAGCCTGCCCAGCAGCCAGGCATTATGCAAATGTAAATCACACTTGACTGGCCACAAGACTGTGTGTGTGTCCATCGCATGGCTTCACATTTCACCCAAACTTTATTGGTGCCAGTGGTCCTTTTGTCTGCTTTAATTGAATTAACTTCTCAGAAACAGACCTTGCAGAAGAGCGATAGGACATAGCACAGCCATCATCCCGGCATGGGAGCTTTTAACTGTGTTTACACTGGAATCATTTCATTCTTTGGAAGGAAAAAAAGGGGGGAGGGGGGTCTCATTTACTTCATTTTATAACTTGGTGATTCTTATTTTTAAGAGCTACATGACACATTTGTCACACAGTCAAAGCAAATGCTCCATCACCACCATCAGACTCACTCCCCGTCCTTGCAAAGAAAGAAAAAATGTAATTTAAGCTCCTGAAAAATTCTTACCTCATTCAGCTTGCTGGCTTTAGAAATGCATTCCTGCATGAGCAAATTATTTTCTGCCCAAGTCGGAAGAATTTATTGTTGTTTCACAGGACATTTTTGCCTCTGCTCCTCTCACTGGTTTGCAGTGGGTGGGGCTCGCTTAGCCTAACTGTTGTCACATGTTCCTGCACGTTAATCAACATCTAGCAACATAAAGTAAATCACATCTGACTAAACCACAGCCACATAAATTAGCCTTGTTTTTAGGTTAATAGATGTAGAGGAATGTCAGAAATTAAAAGCCAAAAAAAATAAATAAAATAAAAGCAACACACCTTAAGTAACACTTTAATTACGGTAATTATTCCTCCATTTGAAGAATTTGTGTGTAATTATGTAAGTCTCAGTTTAAGGTACAAAGCAGTCAATGGCAATATCCCCATCTGCTGGTTAAAAAGCCCAGCATCATTTCACCCACATCGAGGAGATCTGAGCTCCACTTTGAAGGGCCACAAAATCTTCAGATAAAATGCATCACTCTGCTGTTGTTTTGACTACAAGGCACAGTTTGAAAGAAGGAATGCGTTCATCCTTTCTTCTTTCCCTTTGGCTGCGGACAAAGTAGCGTAGTGTCCCACCCAGATGCCAAGCAAACAGCGTCACATGGTTTCCTCTGCCAGATAAAAGAGTTGTGGAAATCCAAATGTTTGGCCAGTGTCTAAGATAATGTAGCGCAAACAGGTTTCTGCCATCTTTATGTGTTTGATTTTTGCAGACTCGCAGGCGTGAATGGACTTGAATACTGCAGGGTGATCTACGGTGGCATTTCAGTTAGATGTGCATCAAACAGCAAATAACACTGGCTCTGACTCAAATGAATATAAAGCGCCCAAACGTTTCCCCCCCTACACAGAAAAGTCATTTTGTGTCAAAAGAAACGCATTCATTCAAAGAGTCAACAGGGAAGTTCAGGAAGAAAGGCAGGTCCTGCTTTTCAGGCTGCTCATTAACTGGCAGAGCATGCTGCTGCTGCTGTCGGGAGTTTCTTTCTCCAGATCTGTTCAGGTCAAACACATTGTGAATTCAGCCACACAACACAAGGGACTGTCGAGATTTGGACTTTTGGCCCTCAGGTCCCTTCTCGCTGTGATCCACCTTCACATTAGTTTCATCGGTCCTGTAGGCAGGAGTAGCCAAAAATGTTTCTTTATAACTCACAATGATTTAACAAGCTACAAAATCTACTTTAAAAAAAAAAAAAAAGCTTGAAAGTTTAATATGTAACTGGATCAGTAAAAGCACTAGATGTTGTAGTCCCTGATAATGCATTGCTTTAAATGCTAAAACATTTTTCCATGCTTTCCACACAAAAAAAGGAATAAAAATGGCATCTCGGTTTCTGCAGAAATTTCAGTTCTTGTCAAAGGAACAACTGACATCAGTCAGGATCATCCATCTGTTTTCTGGAGCTTATCCCAGCTTTCATGTGGAGAGAGGCGGGGTTGATAGGTCACTGCCACAGACCGCAACATCCACTCACATTTACACCTGCAGCTGATTTAAAATCACCACTTAATCAAACATGCATGTCTTTGGACTGTGGAAGAACACCAGAGTACCCAAGGAGAACATGCAAACTACACACAAAGGTTTCAGCTGACGATCAGATTCAAAGCCAGGACATCTTTGCTGTGATGGGACAGCAGTAACGCCAGCACCACCTCCTCAACGATTAGTACTAGTATTAGTAGTATTAGTTTCCAATAACTGCTGGTTTAATTTCAGCGGTATGGCTCTGTGGTGCGCCTCAAACAGTGAACAGAGCAGGGTTCAGTGACAGACTTTACACTGAAGCAATGGATGTAAATAAATGATGGACACAGCCATTGTGACATCAAACACTGATCAAGTCCTACTGTGAAGCTTGGACCGTTTGGCTACCTTAATGTTTTAAAACCACACGTGACAAATGAGAGGTGGATAAAAAATCTGCTTGCTAAATCCTTCTTTTTACCGGGGACTGTAATTTTCAAGCTGAACATGTTATAGAAAGAATGCAGTTTTCAAACCTGTAAGTAACCTTCAGGCTTTATAGACAGCCTGTGTCCAGAAACAGCATAAAAAGAAGGTTTGGGTTCCAAAGCAGCTTGCACAGGAAGGCATCATGTGAACCATCAGCCTATGTAGGCTGGCTCTGAAATGCATGGGCTCGACTTGTTGCACTCTGCTGTATTATTTCATGGATGAATGAATAATAGAAAGTTAAGCATGCGTTACAGAACACTGTGTTTCAGAATTAAACTGTTGTCCCACAATTACCCAACTTAGAAAACTATTTTCCAACTGTTCCCCCCCAAAAGGTGTGACTCTGTGCCCTGGGCCTCAATTTTGGCAGCTCACCTCTTTTATTCCATAAAAGACCCTGACATGCTGAGAGCTAATCCCAGAGTCTAAATTTAAGAATGCACATGTGTTAAAGGCTTGGCTACGGTGGAGCTTAGCAGTAATATAAGACAATAGCACAAAAGAGATCTCAGGAATGTGCCACAAAAGTAAAAGTGCAGACAGAGGAATGCTATGCAGTGTTGCGGTGGAGGGAGCTGCTCCCTGATAATGCAGCCATTAGGGCAACTTGTTCAGCTTCATCTAAAACCATTTAAAGGCACTTTATCCAACAATAGACTGTTAAATTCATTATTGCTATCTCAGAAAAGAGGAGGCCAAGATTTCCCGGAAGATACCATGCAGAAAGTCAGATTTAGCTCGTCTTTTTAAATCCATAAAATGTGATGCAATGTCACGTTGCTGCAATGATTAATTATCATTTACAGTGCAAACTGAAAAAGCACATTTAATGGCAGAATAACTGTTCAGGGCAGTAAAGTGCAAGTATAAGATGTGACTTGCAACAACTCTGTTCTTATGTAACTGTGAGTCACTCTCATCACCCATGTCAACAAGTACTATATTACTTGCATACCCAGAGTAATATTAGCCTCCAGTCGGACTTGATACACAGACCTAACACTACAACACAATAAGGTGGAGGTATTCAGGCTATTTTCAGAGTCATGCCACAAAGCTGCCAAGGCAGATAACCACGCAGGAGGCAAACAAGCAGCAGATTATGTTCTGAGAACTCCTGTGACTATCGTGATGTAAAATGAAGTGGGATTAAAGGGTAAAACCCCTCAATTTAGGTAATCCAATATGTCATTCTTTCAGTCTGGGAAAGTCCATGAAGAACCAACGAAACCAGACCTGCATTAAAGCCAAATGCTTTTAGGCTTTTACAGCCATTTACTGCCATATGTATTCATTTGCTGCTTTGCTTTGATGGGTGGGATGAAGCACAGTTGTCTTTGTCCCATACAAATTAAACAAGATGAATCAGGAGACAATGCATGAAGAAAAACAAAAATTTACTTAGCCAATAATAATAATAAATATTTCAGTTGTTCAACATCCAATTAAATACATACCATTGTCATACTTACTTAAAAACACGGGAAACCTGAGTCTAATATTCATAATGCCTTACGAGGGTGTTGTTTGAGTGCCACTGAACAGTTCTTTCTAAAGTGTTTCAGAGTGAGAGATGGAGGACATATGCTATGTCCTAAATGCATTAGAAACCTCATCCAGAGCATGAATGAGACTTCAGCAGTTTGTTCTAGGCTCAGTCAAACAGACAAGGGATTCTGGGATTTGTCCATTATCACATCACTTTCCCTTTGGAAATTTAAGTTTTCTTCTTAGATAAACTTTTTCTTTTATTTTTTGAAAGATTAGCAAAAGTAGCAAGTTTTACAATATCATTTAAACTACAGTTAAAATGACTCATGCATCAAGATGTTGCATCTAGGTTAAAATATTCGGACTTGTGACAGGGGATCGTCTGCAGACATCCTTATGTGTAGACTGGGAAGCGAGAAATCCATGTTACCACTACAACACGGCACGGACAACTTGTGCCTAATGGCTGGAAACAAAAGTGCCGTATCCAACCACCTGTAAATGCAAGCATGCTGGTTTATTATCATGTTTAACAATCAGCTATTGATCAGAATAACTTTGATTATGTTTTTTTTTGCATAATCAAGCAGACTTATAACACACACGATGCCCAAAATCTCTAATGCCAGTGCCATTTACAGCCCCGCCTGCAGTAGACAAATGCAGCCGGAGTCATGACAAGTATAGTGATCTAAAAGCATATAAACTTTTGCAGACGCATTCCAGTCATTTAGATATCATTTTAATCACCCCACCCTACACGTGTGAATCTAAATACAATCAGTATATTTTCAGCTTCAGTGTGAACACAGTCCTGGAGCCACCCTAAATAAACTCCCGGCCGGCCTATGTGACATAAATGTGCGGCATGTCGTCTTGGTCGTGTAGGCTTTCAGGCGCGTGTAACAAATGTGCAGCATCGTGTCCAAGAGTGTGATTTAATTAAAGATTCCTTTGCCCTGCGCACGAGGTGGGTCACGCCTGCTCTCATTAACAGGGATCAGGACAGGAACGTGAAACATGCAACTTTTTTCTTTTTTTCCCTAAATGACGGGCTATTGAGTTTCTACTCACGTTCTACTAAAAATAACTGCGCCATGCTTTCACAACAGAACAATCCACCATTGTCCCACGTTGTTACGTTGAGGCCCTGAAAGCCACCATACATGAAAAAAAAATAAATAAATAAAAATGCTTTTTTTTTTTCTTTTTTTTTTAAAAAAAAAAAAAAAAAAAAAAAAAAATTAAAAAAATAAGATAAAAAAAATAAAAAAAAAAAGGTAAAA
>VUQR01036765.1:26646-37027 GCA_015108515.1 Hemichromis elongatus
AAAACATTAAAGGCAAACTAGCAACAAAGATCTGCCTCGGCTTGTTACAAGCATTAGTGCGAAATGGAGAGAGGAAAAAAAATCTGGGGTCTTTCTTCCTGTGTGTACTCAGACTAAATGCAGCATGTCAAAGGGGGGGGATTTATTACGTCCCCAAAGAAAAACATTCTCCTGATGATGAAAACATGATTGGGCGACCTGGGCAGCCCAGCCTAACTTCTGCTCCACTGTCACAGTAATTACCCTTGGAGCCCTGTGGCATCCGACCTTGGCGAAAAGACCCCGGGAAAAGAGAGGAGGCACAAATATCAACAAAAGGCACATTTTGAGGCAAAAAGGATGCGACCTGGGAGAGCCGAGCTGCCTGTCCATCACTCGGAAGCGTTGTGAATGGCTACAGAAGCCCCCAGAGCGAGACTTTGCAGGATTTCGACGTTGCCAAGAGCAAATGCCACATCGCCTTGCCAAGTATTAGGAGAAAATACAAGAAAATCCAACCCCCTCAAACACACACACGTAAAGAAATATCAACAAAACCGGAGCATAAAAAGGCCACATTCACAGCTACACAAAGCCATCGAAGCTGAATACAGTGTGTATTATGTAGCATTGCTGCAACAACGTCCGAAGCCAAGGTGGAAGTAAGATCTCAGCTTTACGTTCTAAGAAAAGAAGCAAGCAACTGGGACTCTGGAGGGAAAATTTAGCTGCTCTCTGCTTTAATCTATTATTCTGACTGTCATTCTATCCACTGTGCTTTGCCAAGTGAATTAAAGACACTTTAAGAAGCTCATTTTGTATCCCTTTATCTTCTCGTTCCAGAGGCTTTGTGGCCAACGTCACGCATCGCTGCATCAGTAATGTCCTGAAAGGCTATTTGGAAAAGAAATATCCGCTCATCGGATTCACACATCCTCTGCCTGCAAGGCTTTGAAAGTAGAAAGCTGTTTGACTCCCGAAAGAAAAAAAAAAAAGCCAAAAGTTGGATAATTACACGCCTGCTGTTGATATAAAAACTTTTTGAAGTGCGAGCATCAATGCTACATTTGATATTTAACAGCAAATAGTTATGATTTGCCATTATTAAAACAAATCTTTTCTCCTGCTTCATATCTGAACAAAAACATGAAACATGAATATACATGTCAATTTTGTAAATTATGGTCACTCTAAACCAGGGGAGTCAAACATAGGGCCCGGGGGCCAGAATCAGACCAGTAAAAATTGTAATCCGGCCCACTGGACAGATTTGGAAAATCTGAAGGAGGGCATACATTTTTTGGATGGATGACCAGCCAGTCAGCATGCATGTCCGACTATAAGCCGGTCCTTTTCATTCATGCACAAAATGCACATAGGCAAATAGTCACGTGCACACTCACAGCCACATCCCAACATTCTAAACTAACTGTGAGTGAATACACAAAATAAACCGTGAGAACACCATGAAAATGTTCATAACAAAAGAGAACAACAAAGAAGCCAACAAAAGCAAAACGGCTAAAGCTGCAGCTATCATTCCAGAACCAGATACAAATCAGCAGCCTCAGTATGAGCAAAGAATCAAAGCAGTTATAAGAAAAAAATCATGGAGATGAGTGAAAAAGAGAGAAGGGTCGATATCCTGTTATGTGGTAACGAGAACACACCTGTCTAGCGCACCTGTTTTGTTATAGAAATCTACTGCACATGGTTTTGTTCAGGTGTACAGCAGCTCATTGTCATTTAATTATTTGTACTAATTACAAGAAGCAGAGCACTTTAGAAGATCCTGCAAGCTAAAAAGTTTAATAATTTATTTTATTACATTATTATATAAAATATTATTGGCATTTTGCATTGAATACATTTCATTTTTATTGTTTATTCTGTCTTTTATAGTTCTTAAAAAACGACGTCCATCTCTCCAACTACCTCAAATTTGACCCTCCTATCGGGTATCATAACAATAAAAGTGGGTGTCCAGACACCACCAAACGCACAAACGCCAGTTTTCATTGGAAGAGCTCACAAATCCAGGCGTTAAAATGATGCCGAGCACTGGGTGACACATCAGGTTAGGAGTACAACCAGTAGCATGCTCTTTCCTGACTTTCAGAGTTTTGCATTATGAAGTTGTTGCAAGGGACAGACCATCGACTCGAAGAACTCCTGACTCTTGGTATTCGTTGAAAAGGTTATGGAGATAGAGAGCAATTCAAAGCACCTCATTTAAGGGGAAGAGATTCACTATATCAATATTAACTATATGAGATTAGATTTATTTATTAGACCCAGAGATGGGAAATTCACATATCAAAATAAACTTACTTCCTTTGTTATCTTCTGATCTGAAACCTTTGCATAACAACTTGAAGTCAAAGACAATAAATCATTCAGTCCAGATTGTCACACGCTCCACTGAAAGCTTGCAGCATCACACTAAAATGTCTGCAAGAGGTTAAATTCCTGTGTGCACAGGCATTAAAAAGGGAAAATGATGGGGGTTAACTTTTGCTGAAGTATCACAGCCTTTTCCCGGTCAAGCACACAGTGGGCACCTCTCCACAGAGGAACACACAGAGAGGGTCTTGTTCTGCAGCCCATGTGCAGGTCAGTGCCGGCAGGTAGGAGTGAAATGATAGGCCTCCCCAGAGAGACAGCACAGAGGACACACTGTTTCCCACAGCGAATGCATGCGCTGGAATGCAGTATGGGGCAGCAGGTAACTCTCAGTTCACCACATACCTTTATTGAAAATCTTCAAATGCCAGGAAAGCCCCCGCCTGCCATCTGACACTTTGGTGGGAATTCAGAAATAGGGGAGTTTGAGAGCAGCGCCTGACAGGCATCAAAATGAAATGAGGATTCATTTCTTAAGGAGGGACAGTCCAGCATATTACTGGTGTCAGAATGGCTAAAATGTACCAAGACAACCTTGTTTCCTATTTTAAAAGTACTTATGAAAGTCCTGTAGACAAGTCTGGATTCACAGAAAAATGTACTAATTTAAATGCAGGAGGAAAAACTGAATGAATATGTGCCAAAAGTTAAACCCAACACTGAAATTTAATTTTATTTCAGTTTAATTGTCACAACCTTGACCTACCTCTAAGAAGAAGCCAGAAGCCAGACAAGGGAAGAGATTTTCAGCATTCCTTGATTTAACCAGTTAATATGAAAACAACAGCGGCACTGAATATGAAGAGTGTCGGTACAGCATCAGCAACCGTCATCCGTTAAAGCCTCCTCTAAAACAGCAGTTGATTCATAAGTTGACATAACTCTATTCAACCCAATTAATGGGAAACTTTAAAGGAAAATATGAGACAATGATACAAACCAGAGGGGGGGAGGGGGGAGAAAAACCAAATATACGTGCAAACATTTAGGTCCAAAAGTGGGCAAAAAAAATATCTGCACACATTTTAATGTATTTCTTAATTTGTTTACCAAAGCAAACATTTTGATGAGAATCAGGACTGGAGATAAAATGTGTGCAGTCATCCCATTTTTACAGGAATAAATATCTATAATAAGTTCCAAATTATACTTTACCCCTGCAGGGTGGGAGTGACATCCACTACACACTCTTCTAGAGCAGTGGGTAATCAATGTCGCCCCTGCTCGGCCATAGAGCTCACAGAGCAGGGCTACAGTCAAACGTTTACAACCACTGGTTTATCAGGTAACCTTCACCAAGCTAACTACTGTAACAGGCTTTGTGATATTCCTTACACATTCCTTTTGTCAGCCACCCCCCATTACACCTTTTTACTGGTTTAGTTGCACTTTTATCAGTTAAAAGAAACAAAGCATGAGGTTTCATTTATATGAGCAATATTTTTTCCTTATAATAACTTGGAGGAGAGTGATCAGTGGTCAACATAATTTCAGATTCTGCTTTGAACTAACTGTTCCAGTTATCTGGACCTACACAACCAAATCAGAGCTGCTTTGTATATAAAACTGTAAGGCAGAGCTGCTCTGAGGGCAGCAGCTAAAACAAACTGTTCACTGCCTGCCTGGGCAGCCAAAGTACACAGCAGCACCAGCGCAGAAAGTCAACTGAAGCCAGATATTTCTCCAGGATGTTGGTGGACCAAACAGAGGTCAGACATTAGTGGATTCTGGGCATTTATAAAACAGGTAACCAGTCGCTAAATGCAATGCAGCTCTTAGCAAAAAAAAAAGAGCACGAACCCAACACCGGTAGTCAGAAATATATTAAATTATCTTTTAAACACCCCAATCTTAGTACTAGTGCTCAGCCTTTGGCAACATGTATCAGCTTTCATGCTAACAAAGCACACTTTGTTCACATGCAAATGTGCAGCCTGTATGTACCTGATGTATGTTTAAAATAAATTTTAAAAATTTTTTTAAAAAAAGTAAAAATTAAAAAAAACACCAGCTGTGCATGGAATTCATTTACAGAGCAACTTTATTTTGATTCCAGCGTAAAGTTGCCTCTTTGGCCATCTACCACTGCAATGCTCAATTTACTGTCAGCTTATCTGGTGTGCATGGCACGTGCCACCAAACAATAACCCACTTGACAAAGCAGCATACATAGCAAAAGACCTTGCAATGGAGTCATGTTTCCCTCCACGTGATGAATCCACTCTTAATATACCCACATGGCTTGGTCTGCTAAGTATCTCTTAGGGTGTGCCTTGGCTGGCTTCACAAAAAAGCATATTTTAAAAGGCAGGGCAATTACAAGAACGCAATAGCCTACAGATAGATGTGGATTTCCTCCAGTTTAAGCTGAGGTGTAGACATTTGTGCAAGTTAACTGACAATTGTACAGTCTACTTTTTGAACATATGGCCCCAAAGGAGGGGAAGAAACTAAAGAAAGGAAATAAGAGAAAGATGTGGACATCTGCTGGACACTCAACTACAGTAATATACGTTTGATTCTGTTAGCTTTTCTCAGTAGCAAAAGCTCTTCAACAGTTAAATAGAGAATAAACCAAGATGATGTTTTGCTCTAGAACTGCTTTTTTACATCAGCTGCTCACCACTTGTCACCAGGAATTCAATCGGCTATTCTGAGCTGGAGGGCAGCTTGCCAAAGTTTTATATGATGTGGTTACTTTAGCACTTGCTTCTGGGATTCAGTCAAACTGAAAGGGTTGGTGCTAGCTTGGATCAGCAGAAGGAAAGCTCTGACATGATTGGTCATTCAGCTGTTAGACGGCTCTTCATATCTAGCCTTACCTGATAAGAACTTTTGGTGAGAACAGAATTCATGGTTCTATTTCCCACAGCAAGTCTTACACGTCCAGAATCAGCAAAACAGCCGCAGACCATCACACTACCACCACCATATTTTACAGCTGTTGTGATGTTCCTTTTTTAAAATGATGCATTACTTTTACACCAGATATAGTTGGACACACACCTTCCATAAAGATCAACTTTTGTCTCGTCTTGGGGATCCTAATGATGTTTTCTGGCAAAACAAAGTGTTTATGTTGCTTGAGCTCAGTCTCTTCTCTTATGGAGTCATGAACAATCACCTTAACCGAGGCAAGTGAGGGCCGCAGTTTTTGGATGTTGTTCTGGTGTAAAAGTAGAGGTTTTTTTCCAATAAGTTGAATTCCTACCATGACTACTCCCTCCCTCCCCGAGTTTCAGTTAAATCTTACCAATAATCTTAAAGGACTAGCAATTCATACATATTTTACACTTCCATTGAATAAGTTCATCGGTCCTTCAATCGAATGAGGTAAAGAAATCCCAGTTTATGTTGTTTTTCATGGATCTAACAAAAACAGAGTAGTTTAACATCGAGGGTTAGGCTTAGGGGAAGAGATAGAATTTAATTGACATCTATCTTCTTATTACTGAAAATGTGTCTATTAAGCATGCGGCAAAAATAGAACCCAATCCTAATGCCAAGCTAGGTAAAGCACTTTGTGCTTTAATGCCTTTGTTAAAAAAAATTTTTCGCGCAGACTGTATTCTGTCCCTCTGCCAATCATCTATCAGTCCATGTGTTCCCATTGTATCACAGTACCAAGCAGCAAAACACACAGACTATTCCTGAATCTCAGGTCCCCCTCATCTAGATCAAAGTCTTGGTTTTATGGTTTGTTCGATCATTATTGCTCTTCAAAGCTTCCCTGAGCACTGCTGACAAGTGTAGCCAAAACTATCTTCTTCAAACCACAAGGATCACATGTAAAGCAATCTGTGTGCACCTGAGTACACCACCAACGTACACACAGACATGACAAAGAAAACAAATGATATGCAAAAAACGGCAACGTAAATAATTTCTGGGAAGCAAAGGTGTTCAACAGAAAGGTCGACTGCTTTTGGTCCAGTTTACAGCTTAAAATGCTTTTTAACAAAGTTTTTCTTTAAAACTCCGACAAAACTAACTGAGGAACAGCAGGAGTTCACACACGGACACTTTCAGAGCTTCTTCTTCACCATTCCTTCAAGCGACTGCTGATTGTTTACACTCAGCATGACTGACAGTTGGCTACCTCATTTGAGTGACTATTTTAAACACTTTAGCACCACTTCATTACTGGAACCGCAGCTCTGCTGGCAGAGTCAGGGCATTCATTTCCCGCAGCTCTTAGTGTGCCCACAGCCCTACATGCCTCAGTGCCAGCTGCTCGTCTGCGCCACCAGCGGCTCAGCACACCAGGAAAAGTCACCCAAGATGCTCTAAAAATGTGTCTGCAGCGTTACCTCCAAGCAGCACAGGATTACACTGGTTAATATAAAGTATACGTCTGTGCTATGGTGGGCAATAAATGCCTATTATTTAAGAGATTAGAGGATTTTCTTTCAGCAGTGCTGATGCACATGGTGTCAACTGGTGATTCCCCACCAGGGCTGCAGTTGCTGCATGTTAGATGGAAAAATTGTTGAATAGCTTGAATTTAAAAAATAAATAAATAAAAAGCACAAATAAGTGCTTGACAGATGAATACCACATCCACTTAGCTACAAGGCATAGGTTACAACACAGAGGCAACTTTTCAGACACCCTCACAGCCTGTACCTCTTTCTCTTCAGTTTAATTCAAGTGTTTTTCCAAGATTTCCTAAATGATCTCACTTCTCTCTTCTTCCTTTTTTTAAAAGGATGAAAATAAATGAAAAAAAAACAAAAACTTGATGAAGAACTATTCAAAAACACATACAAATGACCTCAAAGAACGTTTCATTTTCCATTACTGAGAAAGTCCTGAAGATGTCACACGGATACTGCACCTGCACACGAAACATCTGCTTTCACTTGGAGTGTGGTTAGTA
Source organism: Hemichromis elongatus (assembly GCA_015108515.1). Classification (NCBI taxonomy): domain Eukaryota; kingdom Metazoa; phylum Chordata; class Actinopteri; order Cichliformes; family Cichlidae; genus Hemichromis; species Hemichromis elongatus. Next base: position 33,908 of record VUQR01036765.1, read on the forward strand.
AACACGCAGCATCCCCCCACAGAGCTGGGGGACTTCATCAGCCACTTCTACTTAAAGCTAGTTGGCTTCAAGCAGCACTTAATATTGTGGAACCTACATCTAAATGCTTAACATCCACATCCAGTCTGGCTCCAACACCCCCTCAGATATGAGGAAACTCCACACAATAGAAGGTTTGAGATGCGCGTAATCATCTCAAGACTTTGTTAGTAGCCAACAAAAAAATGAAACAGCCTTCATGGAAATTAGGTTCAGGCTTGTAAACTTTCATGACATTTTTTGAAAAGCACAAAAGATACCTTCACAATAAAGACCTAGAAAAAGAAAGCAATGATAATGACTGGGAACATTTCAAACATGATGTAAAAGTCTAAATGGAACTGGACCGGAACTGGGTATGATCTTAACACATCCGTCTAAAGTAGAAAATGTCACAGATGCTGAATTACAGATGTTGTTCATGCCAGAGACATCAAGATCACCTAAAGGTTGTGACTTTACTTCAAACTGTGTGTCTCTACAAATACACCATAGCTGAAGCAAAGAACTGAGTGGAAAATAAGGAGTGGACCCATGGGAGTAACTCATGTCTCTGAGCTAGCAATCCACTGGATTGCTAGGTACTGAACTGACAGGCAAGCATCCCAGTTACTAATTTCACGAGTCAGCTTGCAGTGTTATGTTCTTGGCAGATTAAAGCCAAAATTGGCACCATCATTTAAACAGACTTTTCAGAGAGTGGAAGGCTTTAAGGACCAGAGTGGAAAGAAATCTAAGTTGGTTGTTTTTCCAGCGAAACTGCAACTACTCCTTACCATCAATGGCACTTGGCAAAGCTTTAAATAACATTTCGAACATGTCAACTAGCAGGCTCTGCAGAACCAGAATACCTCCACACCACTTTATTTGCCCTTTTAATTGATTTTCTTAATAAACTGAAAATTTTGTCTCCTTTCTCTCATTGCTAGGACTGCAACAGGTATGGATCCAGGATGCAATACAATTCATGTTGAGACGCGGCACATAAGTCACAACAAAGGTTTTAGAAACCTAGGCTGATGTAAACAGCAGCCAGGAGCGCTTCAGGAGATTGAGAAAGAAGCGATGTGTATCATACACAAGCATGCATTTATCCACACATCTGCAGGATGCACAGGGGTATAAGAATGTGCATCAAAACATCATCCCAATTGAGCACAGAGGTCTTGACTTCCCAGCTTCTGATTGTAGAAATGCAACTTTATGAACAAAATACAGGGAAAGAGGAAAAAGACTGTTAATCAACTCCCACCTATGGAGCAAGAAGCACCGTTTGAGCTTTCCTGCACTATAGCTCGTTGTAAACACTATTAACTTTTGGGGAGGGGGCGTCAGAGTTTGGAAAACTTCCTGATCACCTCTAATTTACACCAAACCAACCGGAGGCTGTTCGCAGCTGCCGTTTAGCGTCGGGACTGATCTTCAAAGGGAGCCTGCAGCTCAGAGTTGATTGTCCTGTCAGAGAGGTGCTGAGAGGTGGGTAGTTTATCTGCTCAGAGCGGCTGAAAGAGCAGCTCGAACATATGTAAAAGTGTTGAACTGATGCGGCACAGGTCAACGGCTACGCTGACTTGTGATTTAAACTTGACCCTCCAGCTGCAGAGCTACGCTGAAGGATCCACCGCTGCAGACCCAGCAGCGGAGGGTAAGAGGAAGAAAGTGTAAATTATTTCCATGACATCACCACAGGTAGATCCTTTGATGCGTGTTTTTGTCATGGACTAAAAGCATGACTGAACTTGGACTTTTCAGAGTTGCCTTTGGCATCCATTATAGTGAATGGTTTACTTCATTTCCTTCCAGGAGCAGTGTTTGAATGCCTAATGTCAACGCAGGAATTAGACACGCACTAAACCTGAATTGATGCTCGTGAGCAGGCTGTTTCTTGTTCATTTAACGAGCACTAGATATATCCTGCTCTCACTGAGTGACTTATTGCTGAAGAGAATCTGAGGTTGCCTGTAATCGACTTTAGCAAGTGGAACCAAAGGTCGATAAGTCTTATCTGATGTCCTACATAAAGAAAGTCAGCTGGCTTATGTGCCACACACACATACACACACGCGTAAGCAAATAAACAAACCGAGCCTGCAGCGAAAACAACCTGAACAAACACGCAGGCAAGCCCCGTCTGCTCTTTTCGTCAAATTGGACGCCCACTCGTGTCTGCGCACATTGGCCACCCGCGCGTTTCCCCCTTCTGGCAACTTCTCCTTACCTTCTTCAGGATCCCTTTCTTCTTCTCCTCTTCCTCCTCATGGTGGTAAACAGGCATTTGCAGAAAGTCCTCTTCACAGCAGATGAAGCTCACCGTGCATCCCATCCGAGCAAAGCCAGAGCGCGCAGGTCCAAACCCATTCAAAGACTCCCAGCACTCGGTGCCCTTCTTCCCACGCACCACCGCTGCTGCTGCTGCTGCTGTAGGCGCACTAATTACTGCTTCATTCCGCTTAAACGCACAGTGATTCCGCGCAGTCTTTGCGGCATCACTCTGCGCTGTTAGGGGTTCGGAGAGGTTTCCAGGAGTTTCTCGCGCTTGTGTTCGCCCGCAAGCGCAGACTGAGCGCCACAGTGAGCCAGAGCGACTTCCCACTGCAGACTGTGAAGGACGAACAGGTACCCTGCAGCCTTAAACACTGAAGGTGTCCCTCCCTCCCTCTTCACTTTAGTTATTCGGACAGTACACACAAGCTGTGTTACATTACTGTAAAAACTGAAACACGGTCAATTTCTGTCCTAACAGGTACAATCCACACCAAAGCCCTCCCCCGGCGTAATTATCTGACCTGCAGGTAAACATGTGCAGGGGTGTGTCCAGAGATTGGCGGTATCAGGTGGTACAGGCCCAAACTTATTCTACTGCTATTTTTGTTTTAAAGAGTTCCAGTGTTTGATGTATTTTTTTAATGTGTATTTTTCAGGTATGACACTGCATCCTGTGACAGGTGAACACAGGTGAACACACCTGCCAGCACATGTTTTTCTATTACAGTGGTCCCACGCTATATAACACTGTTTTGCAGATTTTGTTGGAGCTATTTTGCATGCTGCTTTTTTTTTTCTTTTTTTTTTTTAAAGGGT
>VUQR01036765.1:39369-59677 GCA_015108515.1 Hemichromis elongatus
ACTTCTGTGCAGTTATATCTCTATTGCACAAACATCATATGTTGCTACGTTTTACAACTATTGCGAGGCTCCATGATCCACCATTGCTGTAAACAAGTGGTCCATTGGACCAGTGTTTCCCAACCAATTCAATTCAATTCAATTCAATTTTATTTATATAGCGCCAGATCACAACAACAGTTGCCTCATGGCGCTTTATATTGTACAATAGTACATACAGAGAAAACCCAACAATCATATGACCCCCTATGAGCAAGCACTTTGGCGATGATGGGAAGGAAAAACTCCCTTTTAACAGGAAGAAACCTCCGGCAGAACCAGGCTCAGGGAGGGGCGGGGCCATCTGCTGCGACCGGTAGGAGAGAAAAGAAAGGTGACTGGAGGCACATTGGTGTGCTGTGAGAAATGATCAGGTGTGCCGTAGAAGATTATCTGGTTCCACCTGATTCGTACTCTAAGCTACCGGTGTGAGTAACGAGCAGAACAATTACATTCTCTTCCACTATATGGCAGTATAACTACCAACTGTAATGAAATGGATTGCCAACAGCTAGTAAAACGGAAGAAGACGAAGAGAAAATTACATAATTGTCATGATGTGAGTGACACAATGCCACAATGCTCACTCACTGTCAATAGCAATAGGTAAATATTTAAAAAGAAAAAGTAGTCAATCTGACCTGAATCCTGGAGAAAATTCTGACCCAGATGAATGCCCTAGCATTAGTAGTGGTCAGAAGAAAAGCAAAAAAGGTATACTGAGGACAAACTGAACCACACCGCTATGCCTGGTGCATGGGGAAAATTTATCAGTGGAGTGCCCACTCTAGGTCAGGGAAGAGTGCCAGCACCAAGTGGAGGACTTCAAGTATCTCTTGTTCACGAGTAACGGGAGAAGGGAACTGGAGATCGACAGACGGATTGGTGCTGCGGCCGCTGTATTGGTCTGTTGTGGTGAAGAGAGAGCTGAGTGTAAAAGTGAAGCTCTTAATTTACCGGTCATTCTGCATCCCTACCCTCATCTATGGTCACGAGTTGTGGGTAGTGATTGAAGGAACGAGATCGCGGATACAAGCGGTGGAAATGGGCTTCCTCCGAAGGGTGAGTGGCCTCTGCCTTAGAGATAGGGTGAGAAGTTTGGCCATTTGGGAGGGGCTCGGAGTAGAGCCGCTGCTCCTCCACATGGAAAGGAGCCAGTGGAGGTGGTTCGAGCATCTGACAAAGATACCTCCTGGGTGGGGTTTTCCTGGCATGTCCCACCGGGAGGAGACCTGGGGCAGACCAGCTGGAGGATGTGGCTGGGGAGAGGGAGGTCTGGGAAGAAAATGGATGGATGATGGATGGATGGATGGATGGATGGATGCTTTTATTGACATTATTTTTCTGAAGTGAAAAATCTCAAAAGGTTGGGAAACATTGCGTTGGAGGGAATGAAGATAACGTGACTCTGCCATGCAAAAGCTCCGATTCTAATCAACTGCAACATACCCAATGCTTGCATTAAATCTACTATCTTAAGACTGCAGGAAGGAGGAAGTCAGAATACCCAGAGAAAAGTCACACAGACACTGGAAGAACATGCAAACTCCACACAGAAATCATGGCATTCGTGCTCTGAGGCCACAGTGCTAACTGCTTCACCATCAGCTCACCCTAATTTCAAAAAGATGCTTTTTGAATCTTTTTGATAGTTTTGTGATCGCTAAAAATATCAGGGCACTACTCAACTTCTGCTCTTTGGGAAAAAAAACAAAACAAAACAAACTAAGTCATGGAAAAACAAACAACCCACACACTTTCACAATGTTTTTATTCATCTTCTGTAACTTTCCAAAGAATAATTATATAATTATATTGAAGTAAATAGGTGGGAAGAAACCTGAACTGACTCCTGTGTAGGGTTGTCATTTTTATTACACTATTTTTATTCCAGTATTTTTAATATGTAATACGAATAGGCAAATTCTTACAGCAGCAATGTCATTTTCACCTCTCTAAATGCATTTTTCTAAACAGGTAATTTCCATAACACAGACTAACGTGTTAAAAAAAAAAATCTAAAAAATTTTGCACTTTTTTCAAGACATGAAAAGTCAGCCAATCACTTCAAGTCTGTCATTTATTAAAAAGAAACTTTCAACACTGTTTAAAGAGTCAAACAGTTTTTTACTTACTGATTTTGTAAGAGCTACAGCAAAAATGTAGACATAATGTAGAATTAATGTGAATATAATGTTTCCAGACACAAATTATTTGAAACTTTTACAACATTTCTGAAATAGAAAAAACTAAATAAAAATATATGCATCAGAAAACAGAAAATAACATAATCTAAGAACATTGCACTAGCTGATCACACTACATTCATTCACTCAACATTCACTACATTTATAACTCATTAACCACTTGTTACAACAAGACTATGCAGAAGAGCACATCTCTGCTACAGTAACAGATGACCACACATACATCTGTCAGCTAAGCATATGGAATTTGGAAGACAGAAGTTTGGAAAAACACTGTATTCCAGTGACTTCACCAGTCACCAGAGCTCAGTCCAGTTGGCCATCCTTGGGATGGACTTGTTTTTATTTTGAAAAACACTGCCACAGCACAACAGAAACAGGAAATAAAACAGCAGAAGTTGAATTAAACACAATGGAAGAAGAAAAACACCACTGTGTCTAGTGAGTTTGGGTTAGGGTTCAGGTTTTGCGGCATTCTTCCTTTTAGTTTAGTTGTGTTTTATTCAACTTCCGTAGTGATTTGTGTGCTTTTGCAGTACTTTTCTATTTGCTGGTGCTTTCTTCTTCTTTCTTTTTTGACCTCTCGGAGCCACTATGCATATTTTTACTTTTTCGTTTCACAGACTAAACGATGATGCTCTGGATGACATGAATATCAGATTTAGAATCCTTAAATCAATCCTTTTTTCACCTCAAGTAGTGGAGGTCACCTCAGCTCAGTTCAGTGGTGTGAAAAAGTCCTAGATGTGGTAGAGCTCTGGTATTGGTCCTAATTATGTTAACTGCAATGCAACTTTCTCTGACCGCAGCACCAAAGGTTTACAGGACTCTCATTATGCACGTAGACTCTACTGTAAACCAGGAAACAAGGAGCCAGTAAGCTGCTACACCAAAACCACACCAGTTGCACGCTTACTCACACCACACACACACACACACAAAATAAAAACAGCACAAAATCCACTTTGCTTTCTTTCTTTGTTGTCTGCTGTGATCACCATCAAAATACAAATGAGTGTTTTAGTTTGCTTTGCTAGTTAGGGCACACGCACAATAAAAATGATGTCAAGGTGTTGCAAAGTGTTGATGTCTGGCTGCTTTTTTCTTAAACATGAACATGATGAATCTTCCTATTTTCAGTCCAAGTGTAGTGTGCCAATGGTCACAGCTATCTTACGATCAAGGATGAGTTTTCCCAAGAAATACATATGAGACTAACGATTGCTAAATAATGTGGCGCTTCCTGAAATATTTACAATCTACAGTTATGTAAATTTAAATGTAAAAGGACTAGATATGAACACCCAAAATTTCCTGATAATATCATATTTTAACTGTGATCTAGCACGCCATTTAGCAGATTCTTTGAAGAGCTATACTAAACTTTTAATAAATACACAGACCATCTGCTGCCATATATTTAATAAATACATTTTCAGGCATTGTAAGATTAACCCTACTGGGAATGGGACTGTCAGACATTAATGTTAATTTCTTGCTGTGCTCGCTGACTTCAAGACTTTGAAAAAACAGCTGACTAAGGTGTACATGTGTCCATGTATCACAATATACAATGCCCTCCTTGGATCACAATTGCTTTACAGCTACTGATAAGAATAAATAAAAACTTAATAATGACAATAAAAAGGAACAAACTGGCAGGAGGCTTGTCTGTGCTGACGATTGAGCCAAGGCCTTGCATTAGGAGAATTAGAGAGTATTTCAGAGCGGCTCAGTTTAAGCCAAGAGTACTGGGCATACTGCTGAAGATTATAACCCGGCCTGCAGTCCTGTTTCCAGACCATTTCTGCAAAAGATCACAGTCTATTGGCTGAATAGCTCTACACTAAGTGCCATGGAGGGAGAGAGAGTTGTACTCAGCCAAGTCCACTGGTCCACTGGCAGCAGAGGCTGGCAGAAGAAACTCCCAGTTCCATAGTTTAAACAGCCAACAGTAGATGATTAGCCTGGCAAAACAGACCCACTCTGCCTAGCAAAACACATGGCAGTGCTTATGTTCTTAACCCTTACTCAGGCCCTACACTATAACATAGCTTGTACATCATACCCAACAGCAAAAAAAAAAATGAGTGGACGGCTTAGTCTGTCATCCCTCACAGCAGCACAGTCAGTTTGTGACATTTTCTTTAAAAAATTTATTTGTGGTATTTGTCACAGACTAAATGATTACAGCCTGTGTCAGATGGATAAATTCAGATCTGAGCAACTCTGAATAAGCAGATCAGGGGTGTGCTGCTGTTCACAGCAACAACTGGAGCTGCTTGCTGGTACACCGTATGTTCACATTTGTCTCAAGGTGTCAAAAGGTGTGCTAGCATAAACAAAGTGATAAGCATAATTCAAATGATGGATCATTTTCAAACAGCAGATATGTGGACAAAAATGTCAACACTGGAACAACTGCACAAGAACTTAAAAGTAGCTGAAAAAGTAATGTAGGCTTTTAAAAATGTCTCACTTCACTGAAGATTTCCTAAACATATGCAGTTCTGCACCAACCATGAATCAGGATTTACTGCCTTTTTTAGTTGTTGGAATTTACAAGTAATAGTAAATTACAGACAATAAAATGTTCCATTTTTTTGCATTTAGTGGCCAATGTAAAATCACCTATGGACTTTAAGCACGGTCTGCAGGGATTGATTAACGAACTGTCTTCTTTGGGATTTATCACTTGCCACAATCATGGTTCTAATGAGATCCAGAAAGTTTGAATTTAGTCAATGCAAGGACGGATATTAGATTGAACAAGCAAGCGGCAAAAAGAAGGATACACATAAAACATTTTGTTATCTTCTGTAGGAAATACTGACTGTAAAACTTGCAAAGAGGCAAATGAGATGAACCGAAAAGATAGTTGATCAAAGCAGGGATGCACATATCCAATATCTGGATTGGATATTGGTTCAATAGTGACCCAAAAAAGCTGCATTAGATATTGGTGACCATGAGCCAATCCATGGTCCAATCTGTTCAGTTCAGTTGTGTTGCTCTGTATTTACTTTACCATGCAACAGCGGCAGCTAGTAGCTGAGCTAATGTAGCATAGAGGAAGCTAACAGCATAGGGACAGTTTTGAGGTAACTGCAATGTAATTGTGGTGAACTGACATGAGTGAAAACTCCAAAACATTTTGGTTACAGCGGGAAGGAAAAACTCCCTTTTAACAGGAAGAAACTTCATGCAGAACCAGGGAGGGGCAGACATCTGCCGTAACCTATTCGAGGTGAGGATGTTGGTTTGGTGTAACACTTTTGATAATCTATTGATAAACTCATAGTATTGTGTTCTTGTCAACATAATTAAATACTGTTTCAGTTCAGCTGTGTGCTGTTTGTGCCACACCTGTGTGTGATGAAGAATATGCACTATGACTGTGCAGCAGGCTAATGACTCTCAGTTTAATCTGAAGAATGATCAGTGAAAATAAATTAGATAGCAAACAGTTTTTCTTCCTCTTCTTCTGAGGAAATGGATCGTGTGTCTCTATGTTATCATGTCCCTGGCATCCTCCTCTGTCACACCAACGCTCTACATGTCTTCCTTGACTACATTCATGATACTTCTCTGTGGTCTTCCTGTTTTCCTCTTCCCTGGCAGCTCCATCTTTGATGGATAAAGCAAGTACATTATTTTTTTTGCCCTTATCCGCTGTTTTCATTTATGACTGCCAGACTTTTTCTCTCAGTGAGGAAAGCAGATTATTAATTTATTTTTGTTGTCAGTATTGGCAAATACCCACAGTCAAGGTGTATGTACTGGATCAGACCAGAAAAGGCTGGATGGGGCCATCCCTAATCAAATCAAACCATTTCTTGTGGATGAACTCTACAACCATGTGTGCATACAATACTGCAAAGATTAGTTTTGTTGCCATAAATTTTCAAAAAAAATTTGTCATATGATGTCAATAGAAACCATGGAAGTCTGCGCTAAATTCAAATGTAATCTGTCCAGTTGTTGCTGAGGCATGTCCCCTGACTGCAGTTCAGTCAGAACCACTATAGCCAAAACAAGATTGTCATTTCCATCTGCATTAATTTATATCTAACAATATAGCTCTGTTCTGGGATCTCTCCACCCTATCGTGTGCAAATGTGGAAAGTATGAGGAGCATAGGATGGGTAGATCAGTAAAATCGCCACCCTGTACAGAACAGAGCGGGCATGGGTGACAATAGACATGACATCGGTTAAGTTGAAAAAACTTGGAAAAGGAGGAGCTGCTGTGAAAATGGGTCACAAAGCAGCTTGCAGAATGCAACAACTGTAGTCATGCCAACGAGCCTTAAATTGTGCACACTGATTTGCCAGTTGGATCCTCATCAGGCTCACATCAGCCATCTACTGATGACTCATCCAGCATCATCTGATCTATGTGGGCTGAGCCTGACTTTGTAGCCTGCCTCACCTAACCCCCAGTTAACTATTACAACATTTTTATAAACTAGAAATGGTAATGCATGAGATGTCCCAGAATCATTAAAGCAGCATTCATTCAGCTTCAAGAGAGAACATCTGGCTTCTGTATGGAAGAGGAACATGAGATAAGATGATTTCTGAATGTAGTCATAATTTCTAAAGAAGTCATTAGTGGCCATCATTGTTTCCTAAGATCAGTGCAGTATTTTGCACTGCACAAAACTGCATGGCTTCATGTGATTGTATTCCTTTCACAAACTAAGACAAATCACTTATGGTTGCTAAATGCTGCGATTTAACATGAATATTCATGGAACCCTCGACACATTGATGAAATGTATTTACAATGACAACATCCCAGACTAAAACTCGCATTTCAGTTTATGGAAACATAATCAATAGTAGAATAAACTCAACGCATGAATGCAATGCATCTGCAGCACAATCAATCTGTCATCTATAAGGAATGGACTTCCAGCTGAGAGCAACACACTTAACCAATTAAATGTGAGCCAAGGGTGAAAGTAACAGGTTTGGGAAGAGGAAAATGTTCCCATGATCGAAACATTTGTTTCCCTCCATATCAACTCCATACACACAATAACCCAGTGCTTCAAACCCTCAGACCTGAAGGCTTATACGTGGCCTTAAAATCTCCTAACATGCTGCCCGTCGAGATGCAGAATGAGAGAGTGAGGGCCAAACAGTAAGAGACAGACTGACAGGAAGGCAAATTGGACTTAAAAATCCCTTAAAGCCGATTGTTACACAGAAGGAAGAAAAAGTCACAAGGAGATGTATAAGCGCAGATAATGCCGTGTCCCTCACAGGCTGCTTCGGCCTATTTTCAATGTCGTATGTTGGATGGAAAGGATCAGATTGCAGCACTGAGGCCCGCCAGCTAGATTTCTTGGAGCGCCCGATGCTACGTTCTGCCAGGTTTGTGTCAATAATCCGAGGCAGTGGACTCCTTCCACCCCCCAACCCATTGCCTGTTTATCAGCAATGCCAACCACACACACACATGTTGGGTTTTCATAACTTTTGGGGACATCTCATTGACATAATGCTTTCCCTAGCCACTTACCCTAACCCTAACCATCAAAAATGAATGCCTAACCCTGACCCTTACCCTTAACCTAATCATAACCTAATTGTAACCCTGACACTAAAACCACATTTTGAGTCTCAAAAATGCCTTCAAACTCGTGGGGATTTTGGTCGATCCAAAATCCACATACTTTTGTTATATCAGACACAGAGATTCAAGCAGTACCATAGATTGTCTTCTATCCTCTAGAGAGAATTCTATCTAACACGCACAAAACACATATGGGCCCATAACTCAATACTACACATTTGTTGAACATTTGCTGTAAATTAGATTGCACAGATGTAGTCATTGCAAATTATTTTCAGTTGCATATGTTTATATAACTCCCATTTACCCTGTTCATATTTATATCCTATTTCTCTTTGATGTATCCTATTACTCCTTGCTGTGGCAATAGCCATATTTCTCAAAGGAGATCATTAAAGTTTCATCTCATCTAATCTCATCAAATCTAAAAGCCTCATTTTTCCTCCCATGCAGCACCTCGGCTCGCTGTCCAAGTGCAATTGTTTGGAAAAACTTGGAGTTTTCTTCTTTTTAGGTGGCCAGAAGTCTCTACAAATGGTCTGCTTGGTTGAGATACAGCAAACCTTTATGTAACAATACACTAACCTGCTCAGCTTTAGAATATTGAGAAGAATGACCTCCTGTAACAGTTATTAAAAAAACTGTTGTTAAAGAAATGCATGAATGAAGTCTTGCATGGTTTTAGATTTCACTGTAGCTGTAGTAGAGCTATTCATTCAGCCAGTGTAAGCTGGATGTGGAAAGGCCCACACTAGAAACTGCAAACTCCAAGATAATCTTACATTGAATTACGTAAGCTCCACAGAGAGGGCTAAATGGAGATTCTGCAATTTGTCACAAACCCACTTTCTCCCCTTATCACACATAATGAGAAAAGCTACAGCAGGACAGAGGCGACTATGTATGTACCACAGGGAGTCGAAACATTGAATAACAAATAGTAACACTGTGATTTCTCAGTTTCACTGTTACAATAAAGTTACATGCACTTACAGGCCATCTTGTTAGTTACACTTGTTCAACTGCTTTTCAACAGCAGCTCAATGCATTTAGACATGCAGACATAGTCGAGAAAACCTTCTGATGTTCAAGCTGAGCAAGACAATGAGGAAGAAAGACAATTCAATTGACTTTAAACATGGCACGCTTGTTTGTGCCAGACAGAGTGCTCTGAGTCTTTTAGAACACTGTTAATTGGCTGGGATTTTCCTGTGCAATTAGACATTGTTTACAGAGAATGGTCTGAAAAGGTAAAATTATCCACTGAGTGGCAGTGGCAGTCAGATCGAAATATCTTGTTGATCTGAAAGGTCAGAGGAGAATAGCCAGAGTGCTTTGACCTGTCAGAAAGGCATCAGAAACATGGAAAATACCAAGGGATGCACCTCTGAGGATGCCAAACCTTTCAGATAAGAACAGGAAACTAAGTCAATAATTTTCACAGGGTCACAAAAATTAAACAGCAGAAAACTGGAAAAACATTCCCTATACCAATGAGTGTCAATTTATGCTGCAGCATTTGACAGGGTCAAAAAATAGATCCACAGTCTTAGGAATTAAACAAAAAACAAAAAAATCAGTGATTGCCAAAACATTACAAAATAAATGGTCAGACAGGAGCCATATTATGCAAATTTTAATTAAAAAAAAAAAAAAAACTTAAAAAACCAACAAAGCAAATTTTTTCTGACTTGTTCTACTTACAAACAGAAGGTGTGAATGGCAGCTGTGTGTGCTACTGTGCTCACAGCCAGATCACTCTGAGTGAAAAAATACAGCTAAGATTAGACTCATTAGATCTCTTCCATATCTCTGATTAGCTGATTGGCATGTGGATATGTTATCATTTGTAATCTAGTACTATCTCAGGTAACACTGACTGGGATGGAAACACAGAACTGCTTATTAATCAACTTCAGCATACATCTACATGCAACACAATAAGCTCAATAACTCACAATTTAACTGAGTGTTATATTAGTCCTGAGTTATGTTGAGCTTCTTGAATTTGCTGTTCCTAAACTACATTGGGGCAGTCATGATGTGAGTGTTTGAAGGTTTGTCAATGGTCGATTAGCATGAAGGATGGAAGCTAGCTAAAATAAAAAAATAAAAAAATTTTCTTGGCCCACCAAACCCAGATTGACTCTGATTTTATCCCTTTTCACTCTGTGTTTCTTAGCTGTCTAAACTGTGAAAGGATATAATGTTGGGGAAAACACAAGCAAAGAATCAAATGGTAACAAGCTGAAGTAGTTATGATTCATCGTTGCCGAGACATCTGGATCAAGGAGGCAGATGGGATGGCGGGTGAGGACACAGACCCCAGGACTGAAGCCTGCTGTCAGGTCCTCACGCAGTTAAACAATGTCACATTTGGTTTCAGGTCTTTTGGGTGGCTCCAGTAGCCTCTGAGCTCTTTTATCTATCTAGTGTACTAATTTAAAGATACAGTAATATCATATGACTGTGGAAAAATGTGGAGAAGAGCCTGCGTGGGAAGTAACAGTAGTAACAGTGAAAGAATTCCCAGGATTTATGTCTTAATACAGTGTTAACTATGTAATTTGCTGTGACAATCTGTGTTAGCAAGTCATTTTTCCCCCCCAAAAAAGTTTGGAATATTTTAAGCGTTCTTGCTGGAAAAATGACCTAAAAGCACAAGCCTCCAAAGCACTTTTCTTTTTTTGTAACCAATTGTCAACAAGATCAAGATAAAGGTACCAATCTCACCTTATTTAAAATTTTGTTTTACTTTTTACAAGAAAAAATAGTTTCTGTTGTTTTAAGAAAAATAAATTTGGCCTTAATGGCTATTTTGAACTGTGCAAGTGGCCACACTGGAATATCTGAAAAGACTGTGGTCAGCAAATGGTGAGCAGAGACTCGCATTCAGAAATTGATTGCTAGACTGCACCTTACACTTGGGTTTAAGTTTCTTTTAAAGTAGCAACAGAAAAAAATTTATGAAACATTTTAGTATCAAAATATAAAGAACATGAAATTAAAATTGCTTGTAACACGTAAGTCAAGTAGGCCCATTCTGATGTCTAAAAATGCAGATATTTAATTTTACATATCCACATTCCCATCCCAATCTCAAGTAGTTTGTGGTGCCGCATTTAGGTTAACTTTTTTTTCGCTGTCGAAAAAAAGTCAAACAATGTGGAGAAGTCACAAGTTTACAAGGTCGTCAATTTATTCGAACCAGAGCAAATGAATTATAGGTGTGAAAATGCCTCTAATCATAGGTCAAAACCTAATATCAGTCTCACTGCTAGTAAGGGATTGTCTGATCGCTGAGGTTTTCCTCTATATTAATAATAACAAATACAAGCAATCATCATTTCTACTTTCAACTAGAAGTACAATCACATTGAGCTTGACAGTGACCCAATCCAATCAACACATGGGGTTGAAATCCCAGTTCCAGTCTTAGTTTAGGTTTCAATTTCCATACCCAGGTCCAGCGAATAGCTTCCTTTGCTCTCCTTCACAAAGTACCACTTCCACCTCTCACTCAAAATTGGAGCAACATCCACATCTCGACTTGCAGTTCCAGCTTTAATCCAGGTCTCAGTCTAAGCTCCTGCGCAGGGCTCCAGAGTATCCAAACCCCAGGCACAGACCAGGCCTGGGGTAGGCCTGCTGCTTACCAGCATCTGGATCCAATCAAGGGTGTTTGTCGTCGGGAATTGAATCAAATTAAAAAGTTTAATATTTAATGCGACACCAGATGGAAGCCGAGAGGGGAAAGAGGCCCTGCGGTCAGCACTAATATCCCCTTCTGAAGAGCCATGCTACATTCCTGGAGTGAGAGTTGCTGGAAATATGTATAAACACACACATACACATGCATGTACAAAAGTGTATACGCACACAGACACAATTAGTGTAACGTCACTGGCAACAGATTTTTACAGCCATAAACTTGCAGAACAAACACACAAAGACTACAAAAAAACACACAAGAACACAGCGGTCCTGCTGGACAAACGCAACGTGTTCTACAAGCTAGCATGTTAATCACAATGACAGAGTGCCGGATATAGAGGCGAGGCGCAGAAAACACACTTACACACACCTTTAGTTTTAACCTCCACAGCTCATAAAAGCAAAACTATGGTGCACCGTTTCTGACAGCTACTAATGCTCACATGGTCTCTGTTATTCCTATATGCCTCATTTACAGAAAAGTCCGGAGCATTCATCCCCAGTAGCATCCAGGCGTTTCTTTCAGTAAATGTATCTTTAATGCCACTCTCATATACCAGATTTTTTGGGCTTTTTGCTTTGTGAAATTGTAATATAAATCTCTCTGACATCAGTTCAGAAAGTTTCCATAATCTATTGTACTGTAAAAATAAATTCCACTGCACCATTTATATGTTGGGTGTGTACAGTTTTCATTTTTGTTTTTTACGTTTCTTTTTTTAAAGCTTCATGGACCGCAAGGCTCCAGTAGTTACTAGATAGTGTATTTTATTTCCTTCATCGTCGTATTCTATTAGTCATTGGGCCATTTGACATAGAGTCCATATGTGGTAAAATATTTCTGATGTTTTATTTTTTGCACTTTGCATCAACCCCACCGAACTGAAGCTGGGGTCTCACACTTATAGAATTACTTCTGAGGTAAAAGTGAATATATGCTAACATTTCACCGCAACATTTATTAACAGGTAATTTGTATTGTTAGGTGCCCAACAAATTTAAATCAAGGCCCAAATTCATTCATGTTCTAATGAATGTTAGCTCATTGGCCATAAATTAGGTGGCTGTAGCTCTGGTGGTAGAGTGGGTCACCTGCTTACTGGAAGGTTGGTGGTTTAATCCCAGTCTGCTTTAGGCTGCATGCCAAATATCCTTGGGCAAGATACTAACCCCAGGTTGCTCTCCGATGCATCCATCGGAGTGTGAATGTACATGTTAGTTCGATAGCACTAAAAACTTAAAAAGTGCTGATGTGATTGGGTGAAGGAACAAGTTGTATAAAATACTTTGAGTGCTCAGACAGAGTAGAAAAGCGCTATATAAGAATCGGTCCATTTACCAAATTGAGTATAAACAGCAGGTGCAAACCCACATGTAATGATGATCTATATCTGTTTTATTTTTCAGTTCCTAGTCTTTTTACATTGTTGTCACTTTTATTTCCTGTTATTAGTTTTGCTAACAGTAGAACTTGTACGCTGTGCTACCGCTGCTGTTGTGTATTTGTGATGTGTTATGTCATCCCAAGCTGAAGCATCTGATTTTCAAGATAATAGGAAAACACGTTTTCCTGTTAACACCACCTATGGTGTCCCTTTCCTTTGCTTTCCTGGTGTCACTTGCTTTCTGGTTTGTTTCCGTTCTTTTGTTCCATCTTTCATTTCCAGTTGATCTCCTGGTATAGGGTGTTTCAGACTCTGCATACTCTTAATGTATTGTTTACTGCTCTTTGCCATTTACCAATTTACAGGTCAAGAATTTGTATTTTTCAACTTCACACTGCCACTGCGAATGATTTTATGGTGTTAAATGACGCACGGCTAAGGGTGTTGACTCGTGATGGCATGCGGTCAAAATCATGCAACAAACCAGTATTGTAATAAAGGAAAACCAGTGCTATTCCCTCCTCAGATATTAGGGATACAGCAAGGTGTCGATACATTTAAAAAAGTGAGCAAGATGAAATGTGCACGATATAGAGTATGTGCCAGGGAATGTGAAGTGCTCTGCAACTCACATGCTTTGTGATTAAGTTGGCTCATTGTGCATGTGTGCATATGTGAGACTGATTAATGTAATGAGGATTAATTTGAGACCTACTCAGAGGACCACCCTGAGAGAGACACACAAGACTGGGCACCACCTGGTTATTCTCTGTCTAACACACACAGCGACACTTTGCTCACGATGCAGGAATCTGCATGCCAAAATCACTGTTAACATTACGGCTGACAAACCTCTGCCACCACCTGCTAACGCATTAGAACATAGATGTTTTACCATCTGTTGTGCCCCTCAGAAACAACAAAAACACACACGTACACATAGGGAAACGCTATTAAGTATTGTGGAATCTATAGGAGTAGAAAGACAGAAACTGGGCTGCTGGGGAGAAATCCGGCAGAAGTGACTTCCATTCATAAGCGGTTCAGCGGTGCTTGACTGCTCTCTGATCCCCCCGCAGTAACGATATTCAGCTGACATTTCACTGGAGAAACTTAATCTCACCTTGCCTTGCCAGCGATACCTCATGGCATCCACAAACATGCACTCCTAAATGTAAACCATTCTCACACACATGTACACAACTGGAAAAACAGTCTCAACTAACTTTCATCCAGATCACACCCTCTGCCCACCAACAGCTTCTCCCCTCATTTTGTGTATGTGTTTTCTAATTGTTAAAGCAAAACCAGTGAAGCAGCAAAAAAGGTTTTCCTCATTAGAAAGATCGAAGCAATGCACACAGTCACACCGGGAAGAGGCTAACAAAGCACAGGCAAACCCAGAAAAGAATGAAGCTGGTGGGGAAAAACACAAAGGTAGGGAAAGGAAGTTACAATAAGTCAGGCAGTAACAGAAAGACTGAAGAATGTACACTCACAAATAACAACAAAGTAGAACAAAATAAGAGGAAAGAATGAGCACAGCTGAAACCAAGAAAAGCTGCACAGATTGTAGCAAGGCTGTGTCTAATCCAGAAGTGTGAAACATAAGGCCCGGGGGCCAGAATTGGCCCAGCAGTGACTCCAATAAAGTCCTTCATTGTATTTTTTTTTATACAATGGATCTGCAGTTAAAAAACAAAAAACATTTATCTGTAAATTAACAAAAACTTTCATGTTATTACAGGAGAGTCTGGGCAATGAGCTACTAGGACGTTCTCTGTAATTTTACACATTTATTTAGAATTTAAGCCAAAAGTGTTGTGCTGACAGATTTCTTTAACTTAATACTTAATATTTTCTTGAAATTGCATTTTTTTTCTTTTATTGCTTTTATATTATACTGCATATTTAGGGCCTTAGCGTGGCTGTTGTGAATTAGTGGTATATAAATAAAACTGAAAGAAAATTAATATGATAACTGGTCCCGCCCACTTAAGACGAAAGTAATGCTGTATGTGGCCCATAAAGAGTTTGAAGTCTGTGGTCTAATTAGAGTATGCGTGTGCAGCGAATCACTTAAACTCAAACTGGTCAAGGCAGATAGCTGCCCCTCCTTGAGCCTGGTTATGGCTTCTTCCTGTTAAAAGTAAGCTTTTCCTTCTCACTGTCACCAACTGTTTGCTCACATGGGGTCTCATTGTTGGGATTTTCTCTGTATGATTGCAGGGTCTTTACCTTACAATGTAAAGTTCTTTGAGGTCGCTGTGACTTTCAGCTACATTAAAAAATAATTATTTGAACTGAAATAGGAGTTAAACTAGTTTAAAACTACAGTATCACGATATCACTCATTTAAAAGTGTAATTTATACACTGATGCAATGACAGCTTATAAAAGAAGCAGTTCTTACCACCATAAGTGGTGAATCTGTTTGTTTGAATCTCTGAATTGGGACAAATCTAACTCCAGGGCGACATCCAACTTGCGCAGTCAATGTTCCCCCAGATAAATAAAGGTTATAGGGAAAAATAAAATAGAATAAAACAGTCATGCAGATTTTTAGTGCTGACATTTTGGGTGCATGATTTGGGCCTGGCATCTTAGCTTTTTCCAGTGTTTTCCACCAGTGGGAAATACTGATGAATAAGTTCAAATGTGAGGAATTGGGAATATTTCAGTACAAAGTTGAATGGTTAAGGTAACTGCCACTGTGATATTGACTGTTAGTTAGTGTGCGATTCACCACCTGGTCCTCTGATTGCTACACGATTTCCAGGCCTGGAGTTGGGGGCCACTTTTTAATCCCACTATTTACACTGGAGTGAGGATTGGCTATGCGGGCTTCATTGCCACTGTTATAGAAGAAGCAGTAAAATAATGGAAAAGGTTTAGCACAAGTGTGTGGAAGGAGAGAAGTGTGTGTGCCTGTGTTCATCCACATATGTGCAGCTCACGTGTGTAAAAGCATTTGCGAGTGTGTATAGTCGTGTGTGTATGTACGTAGGCGTTCAGCATGCCTGCCAGTCTGGGGTTCTCCTGGCAATGAAGGCTTCCCACTGCAGCATCAGAGGTGACGAGGTGCGAGGGCGTATGCACACACACACATGCGCGCGCACACACTCACACACACACTGAGGGTTTTCCTCAGTCTCATGCCAAAGTAGAGAGAGGAAAAGACCACTGTGAGGTGCTGGGAAATAAGCAGCATTAAAATAGTGAGGGCTTTTTCCACTGGCACATTCCCACATACAGTGAATACACAGAAGTGACAGGTGACTAGGCCTGGCAAGACTTCTCAATAAACACACACTCACACGAGATTCTTATACGTGGACACTACATAGAAAAAACAAACAAGTGTGCAGTGTAGGCACACTTCCAAAAGTACACACATATGTTCTAAACAACAGGATTAATTTTATATTAGGATATATTTTAATGATTTGTGTGTTCATGTATTTATTTATTTTTTGCAGTGGGCTTTGGCTTTACTATAAAGCAATTAAGAAACCTCATTTATTCATTTGTCCATGCAACTCTTTGCACTGTTCTGTTTTTTTAATGCAGTTTTATTTCTACTTTTTTTTTTTTTCCAGTAAGGATCCGGTA
This sequence comes from Hemichromis elongatus, assembly GCA_015108515.1. Taxonomy (NCBI): domain Eukaryota; kingdom Metazoa; phylum Chordata; class Actinopteri; order Cichliformes; family Cichlidae; genus Hemichromis; species Hemichromis elongatus. Next base: position 55,910 of record VUQR01036765.1, read on the forward strand.
AGCAATAACAGTTCTAACATGTTCTTATTGCTCTTCAGTGCATAGCAAGGTCTCATTGCTTGGCAGTTACGAGGGAATTAGTCAGACACACACACAAACACACACAGGACCATGCGCCCATAAACACACAAACTAATATGGATCCATAAATTACAGATTCACTGACTTGGCTGAATATGTAAACCGGTGTTTATTTTGGCTAAAACTTTGGTAGAAAGCAAAGAGACTTTTTCACTGCAAACACATTAAAATGAAAATAATGTTAATGAGACTTACAAAGTGAACAAAATCACACGTGTAGAGAAACTAAAACAATTAGCTGAAAGATACTAGCCTAGTGATTAGGGGTACTGCAAAGCACCTCTAAAAGATGACCTCCTGATTTAAGAAATATCACTTCTCTCTTTCTCTCTAAGTATAGGCTCAAAACTTAAAAAGTTACTTGTTCAAAACAGCTTATCCCAAATAACCTCTCCACTCTGCTATTTTCAATTTGTTTTTATTTCTTATGCTTTTATGATTATATAAACTGCTTGCTTTTATGTTGATCTTACTACTCTGCTGTGCAAGTGCCCTTGGGTGCTCTGAAAGGCGCTTTCAAATAAAATGCATTATTATTATTATTAAATGATTACTAAATAAAAATTAATAAGAAAATGGATAATGGAATTGCATTGGCTATATTATAATCCATTCCCATCCTTCCTTGTTGCACATTGCTTCCAAGCTAATGGTTGGATGTTTACATATCTGGTTTGTGGCTCTGGTTGCCAAGGTAGCCCCCTTTATTGTATTTGTTACCCGGTGATGTCAATCAGCAGTATTCCTCACCGTCATTGGCGGTTGAGGAAAGTTTATCTTGGGTCTCGTTCACTTCCTGTCAGCAGTTATTTCATCCATTGTCACTCGAAGCTGCAGAATGTCATCCACTTTCTGTGTTCTGTGGTTTGCCACATCACTGCCAATTGCTTCTAATGTGCACGGTGCTTCATTCTGAATGAACTTCGGTGAAAATCTCATGTTTATTCAATTCAATTATTTAATCACTGTTTATTTAAGTAAATGTCTTTTATGACATAGGAAGCATTAGGGACTTAGTCTTTCTCCCAGTGATCAAAGTATTGCAATATGTACTGTATGTATTGAGAGTATTATGATTTGTGTCATGTGCAGCATAAAATCACACTGGTTACATACACTGCCTTGATAAATTAAATTAACTTGGATCTTGGCCAGATTTTCAGTCAGCAGTACTTGCATAGACTAACACACACACACAAATAAATACAGCAAAAAATACACAATAAATATGTAGGCCCTCAGTCACACAGGCCTATAGATTTATTGTTGTCCCCCTGGAAGGCTCAAACTTCACAAGTGGTTACTGGATATGTTGTTATCACTGACTGAAATCAAACAGTATGCTGCACACAAAAAAAAAAACCCTGTAATTGCATTGGTCAGTAGCAGATTGCCTTTGTTGATCACAATTTAAGTGGAAGACACAAACCTGTCTACAACACTAAAACACTCAATACCAGGGAAACTTGAAAATGAAAGAAACAATCACAAACACAAACCATCTTTGTTTGTGGTTTGAGTTCTTGCCACTTGCCAACTACTCACCAAAACTTGTGTTTGTAGAATATTTTGTGTCTTCCATGCAAACTAAAAAAAAAATTGGCTGTACGGTAGCTCTCCCCCCCCCCAAAAAAAAAATCACTTTTTTCAGTGCAGCACTACATGAAACATATTTTACCTAGCAACAACAATCAGTCTCCTTCAACTATTCGCCAAGAGCAGAGCTATAAGTAGCTACAGTCATGATAAAATTGTAAAAATTTCAGTGTATTTGTTTTTGTGATTGGTTGGACAGGGTGGCCTTTTATAACTGAGCCCCTAGCCCTTAAAATGTGTGCGCATCTCTGAACAGCTGTGCATTTTGAGTTCCCTTCCCATTACATTACCCTGTTGCCTATTAAGTCGCACAGCAAAACACTGTGGCTCTTGTGGCTGGGCCCATTGAGAATTGACTTAGGCTACGCTCACTCAAGTGACTTAATTTCTGCTTCTGGAGCAATGGGTCTCTATAAATCCAGTGTATTTACACGATACACATGATGGGAATATTTTGCCCTCATGTGCACAGTAGAAAACATCACAAACACATAAAAAAACAGCAGGGTACTAGTTTCGTGTGTTAAAATGCAGCAGCAGACGGTCACAGTGGCTATGCATCATCCAACCAGTACATAAAAAAATCAGCACTGAGACTGCACCAGCAGGTCATCAGTGCAGGAGACATGATTCAGCTGTACCGTATAGCCCTACCACTCCCTGCAATGTTTGTGTTAGCGTCCTTGAGCATTTGAACTTAATATCAAACAATTCTGACAAAGAGACAACAAGGAGGATGATTACAATGATGTAAGATGTACCAGCTTCAGTTTACCATGAAAGAAAATACAACCTGTCATACATGAGGAAAAAACAAAAGGAAAAGACGTAGAAGAGGACAGCGAGAACCGTGAGAGCGAGAGCTGTATTGCACAGACAGACGGTCAAAGATGAGGAAAAATTCTGTAGACGGTAATAAAAACAGTAACAATACAAAGGTCTATTAATAATGTTCCTATGTAGGCAGACCTGGAACTATCACCGATGCTTATTCGTGGTGTCTGTTGAATTTAAGAAAAATAATCTCTGTTGCTTGTCACATTCATACAAGTTTCGACAGTACACTAAAAACCCACTTCATACCCAGAGTTACTTAAGGCTAAACACGATTTTCCAAAAAATCTGTCAGCTGTTTACCTAACTGTAAATATTTTAGATGATGCCCTCGACACATGACAAACAAGTGCTACCTTGCTCTTTTATCTCAGTTGTTACTGATCCAAGTTAGACATTTATTTCGTTCGGGGTCGTGCCATGTCTGCAAGGTTGCCAAATTAACTACCGCATGACCCAAAGAATGCAAAACTGAGAAAGAGTGCTCATGACTCAGCCAGTGATTCAGACGTGGCAGGGACTTCCCACACATTAACAAGTTTAAAGTTAACCAGCCTGACAGCGACAGGTAGGAACGAGGAGGCAGTCAGAAATTAATGAGATAAAAAGAAGACCTTCTCCGTAGCAGCATTTTCATTTGCCAAAAGGAAATTACAGACTACTTTAAGAAGTGTAAAGTGAAGTGTAAAGAAGTGACTACTATTCTTTTATTTTTTGACACATTTTTTATTTACTTATTTTTCTATACTAAAAAAGGAGGGATATCAGTTCATTAGCCAACCTATTGAGAGACTAGATTGTGTTTGTGCACACAAACACATTTTTGTTTTAGTAAAGTTCTTCTATGCATTTTGGCCTTTCGTCTAAACATAAAGGGCATTTTAGATTTTGGACAATAGAGATTATGAAAAAAAAAGTTTTTACATATAAATCGAGAAAACATATTTTTGTCTTGAAACATCAAAGGTGTTTCTTCAGGAATTCAACTAAATGTAACTTTAGAAAAATTAGAATAAAAAATTAAAAAGAGGGTTATCCGGAGAGCAAAGTATAAATCAGAAGTCACAAGTGAGTGTGCGATATCTTTGGTTTTACAGATCCACTCCTCGGTTGTCAGTAGAGCTGGGCGATATAAGATTTTTTCATATCACGAGATTGAGCGTGCTCCAGTGGGTGGCACTGCTTCAGCTGATCAAAAAGGTTTGTTGTATTTCCAGACTTTGTGGGAACATGCTTTCGGTACAATTTACAGTGCAC
>VUQR01036767.1:11092-33197 GCA_015108515.1 Hemichromis elongatus
TTTTTTTTTTTTTATAATTTTTGTTTTTTTTTTTTTTTATTTTTTTAAAATTAAAAAAATTAAAAAGAAAAAAATAAAAAAAAAAAAAATAAAAAAAAAAAAGAAGAAGAAAGTTGGGAAATAAAAATCCCAACTAGAAAAGGAAATTGATTAGAGACACAGTATTGAGCGCCTCTCATTTCTTGTGTGGGTACAGCAATGTGATGAACCTTAAATGGAAGTAAAATATAAAAGCCAATAACAGAGTTTGTACACTTCTAATGAGATTGAAGGTCAGTATTTGGTATGACCACACTTATTTGTTAAAAAGCAAGCTTTCTTGTAATTTCTTTAAGTGATCTTCAGGAATAGTTCTCCAGACTTAGTTCTCTGTCGAGGTGATAGCACACTGGTGGTGAGCTCCCGCCTGGGATCGTTCATAACAAAATCCCCAACACAACTGGCTGCAGTGTAGCCCCAAACCATCACACAGTCTCCACTGTGCTGTGCAGATGACTGTAGATACACACTGACAAGTATTTGAACCAAAAATTTCTGATTTGAATCCATCGTTCCATAAGAGCTGAACGGTCTAGTCCAGTTTTCGTTCATACGTCAGCCTTTTCTTTAGAAGGACTTGTTGACAGCCATCCTTCCACTGAGACTGAACCTAGATGGATCACCTGATGGGTCAGATTCATTCCCTCTCAGGAACTTTGTTGGGTCTTTGCAGAATGTTTTTCTTGACTTTGAGATATTGTTCATCTGCTGTGGATATTTTTTAGGCCTGCCACCTCTTCATTTATCCTCCACTTGTCCAGTTTAGTCAAATAACAAAAAACAGTACAGCATGTTGAAATGGTTCTTGGCTAAAAGCTCTTTGGGAATCACCTTGTTGGTTCAAATTTTTTTTGTGAGTTTACCTGAGGAAACGGGACAGAGTAACTCGAAAGCCTGTCTACGTGGAAGTAAAATGCAACAATGATCGGTGACTCAATCAGCCTTACAGATTGTGCTCATCATTTAGTGGTGTGCATGTCTAAATTGTTAATTATAGTAAAGTGATTAAAAATCCTAGGTTACTGTTGTAGATGCTGCATGTTGTTGCGTGTACAGGGGGTCCATGTCCCTTATGGCGGACACTCCCATAGGGCTTAAATCTGGGACTGATGTGATGTGATGGTCCAGATGCTTTTCTTTCCAAGCTCCTTAGACATTTACTCTTGGTACTGTTTTTGTAATAATTATAATAATGCAGTAATGAATTATTATAATTATTTGAGTTCTTTTTAGATTCGCCTTACAAGCAAAAGAGAGTTCGGTCCCAGGAGGAGACACGAAATCTTTTGGGGTTTCGTCTCGAAAGACACCCGAAATATAAATTTGCCAAATCAAACATGCAGAGCTACTCACTGTGTTGACCTCCTGGGAATAACAGAGTAGCCAAAAGTAGCTTTTCATTGCAATATAATTAAATGCAAATTAGTCTATTGTCCAGGACTGTGGATTTAGATTACACCAAATACAAATAAGAGGGCAAGTTCACAGACTAAAACCAGTCTAGTAGAGCCTGCTACTAGACTGTGATTATACTGAACCCATCAATCCTGCCTGTTCTTACGATTTGGAGGAAGGGACCATTTCACCTGCAAACACTGCAGCGTTATGACGCATCATCTTGCCAAAAAATGATGTTTTCGTCTCCTCTCCACATCCTATCAACAGGCAGCTTGCCAGCACTAGGTACAGGTTCTTATTGTATGCTAACTGAGCTCACTTCCACTTATGCTGCAGCTCCAGCAAAAAGGTAAACTGGGTGTAGCAAGGGAAGGTGTAGTTTTAATCCAAAGCAAATGTTAGGAGGGCATGAATTTTGGATTTGGCCCATGCTGGGACTACACACATAGCTGATCAACTACACTGCTCCAGGGCTGCAGAGAGACGAGCAAAAAGTTTGTTTGTGAGACCACCACCCCAGTACTGTATATTGTAGCAGTAAATCCTAATATTGTCACAGGTATTTTAACACTGCAGAGTATCACCCCTGGAAAAGGAGAAAGGGAATTAACAGCTACAAAAGAGCTGAATACTGTTGGTTTTCACCACACATTTTTAACCCGTTTCATTTCAGAGGGAAAAAGCTACTGCCATAATTATTAATGGATCTGATTATTAAGATTGTATACGCAAGGGTCAATCTAAAACCAACTTAAGCATAAGTAGCCAAAAGTAAGGAACGGCTTACTTGCCTATACATGTCAATCTTAAAAAATCTTTTAAAATATTTTTATAATCGTTAATGAGCCTACAGATTATCATTATTCCATTATTCAAAAGACACAATATCTCAAATGAACATTGCTCACAAGATATTTAATCCATTTTTTTGTGTACAGTAGTGTTCCAACTTTCCAGTGTCGTGTTTGAAGTTAAAGTTGTACGCAACGGTGGTCTGATATAACTAAAAACAGCCCTCTACATCATCAGGTTCTACATGAAATATTTGTATTTACTTTACATAGTACTGTTGTGGTACTATGTTAGTATCATAGTACCTTCTCTCAAAAATCTTTTATCATCAGGTTTTTCTTCAGTCTCTTTGCTCTCAGTGTCAGACTGCTGAGATGTGGATTGATCGCGTGAGATCTAATTAACAGAAATCAAGATGTAGAGTACACAGCACACTTGAACATGTGGTATGCTGAAGTACTTTGTTCACGTGTAGTATTTTTTGGCTGGAGGCACACAGCACACCTGAGGCTCACATGGAAACACGGTGTTATTTGGCAAAAACATCTGCCAAATTTTCATTATCACTGGGTGTGCTAAGAGCTAGTGGTAGTCCCAGTGTTTTCTCTCGTGCTACTTTAATAATTAGGCAAAGAGGTCCAGAGGAAGTTCTTCCAAATGTAAGATAATGTTTGTGTTTTGACTTCACTCTCTTTAAAATTCAGCCAGCACAGCGTTCTGTTTTCATCATCCTCGTAATTTTAGCTCCACGGTTGTGTGGTATCTTTGAAGTTTGGGCTGTGCAGGATTTACCGATGCAGCCTGATTAATCTGGTGTACATACTGACAATATGTGTCACTCAGAATAGAGCGTGCAGACAGAAGGCTCACCTCCCCAGCCGTCTGGAAATTCAGTTGAAGGCTTGAAGCTTTAAGCTGCCGGCTAGAGATGCTTTAAATAAAATAACAGACATATCTGTGTGCTTTCTTCCATGGAGTATTGTCACAGAACAAAATTATTATTTTTTTGTAAATTTGTTGTGTTATCTCAGTGGCTCGAAAAGCTTGCAGCTTTAAAATTAGTCATAACACAGAGCTGTCATAATGTTGTTTAAATGTCGGTAGACAGAAGGTTTGGAAAAATGCTCAGAGATTGGTTTATGATTGGTTTAAGATGGCAATTACATACAATCGGTTGGTGATGTTATTGCAATTACCTGTAATAAATCATCAAAAATCATAACTCTGTTGCTGTCTGTATAAGGAGGAATTCACATTAAGTACTTGTAAAGTCCAGCCAGAGTATCATAGAGTTAAAACATACGCACAAATGTCTCTAGAAATAGCAATGTAGTTATTCCAAACTGACAAAGGCTCTCTACAGACTTGGGTATTTTTTTAATAGGAATATAACCAGAACACAACTAGTTGGCAGCCAGCTGCATCGAGTCCCCTGTTGTAAAGAGACGTGTCACAGATAATTTGAGATCATCAACACACACTGACTCAGGTTAATTGCAACATGTTTCTTGTCTGCATTTATAAATTAGACGGCATTTATTTGCAAACCTTTGACTGCAATCACTCTCAGACAGATTGGCAAAGTCCGTCAGTTGTTTGGAGACCATTTAGCTCACCGCAGCCCCTTCTCCCTAAAGAATAATCTTAGACACCTTTCAACCCCTTTTCTGATAAGGGTTCAAATGTATCTCTCGGCTTCCGAGTCAGGTTTTTGCTTTTCTTAAAGATATGACTTTCAGATTCTGTTCATCACATCTTTGATCTTTTTTAGGCCTGTCACTTGTCACTTTGTTCATCCTGCAGTTTCCTCAGGTTTTTTATATACTGCACATTCATTCACACATATGCCAGGTTTCCCTAAAATTCATCCCTACAATAAAGGTTTGTTAGTTGCCAACTTGTCTGTTACACTTAAGCTACGTTCACACTGCAGGCGAAAGCGCATCAAATCCGATTTTTTTGCCCCTATGCGACCCATATCCGATCACGGTATGACAGTGTGAACAGCGCAAATCCGATATTTTCAAATCCGATCTGGGTCACTTTCGTATGTGGTACTGAATCCGATACATATCTGATGTTTTAGAAAGCGACTGCTGTTTGAACGGTCGTGTCGCATTAAATCCGTCTTTTACGTCACTGACACGAGACAGACGCCCATTATCAGCGCCGGAGAAGACAAACGAGAAAGTATGGCGGCGAAAACTGGAGACGGAGCGAGTCGATGGACAGAATCTGAAGTTTTAAACTTGATTAGCACACGGGGAGACAATTCTATTCAAGCTAAACTTTTAGGGTTGTATTGTAACCGGGCTGTGTTCGCCATTTTTACTTCCGTAAACAGAGCGCGTTGTGTGTGACGTCTTCTTTTGCGCATGCGGACCGCTTTGAGGGCCGTGGACGTTCACACTAGAGCACGTTTGCTGTCACATTTTATTTGTAGTGTGAACAACCACACAGAAAAAATCGGATTTGATCAAAAAATCGGAATTGAGCATTAAGACCTGCAGCGTGAACGTAGCCATAGACGCACCACTGGTTCATCGGTCAGTGTTAGGGGCTTAGCAAACAAAAACGACATTCCTCAAGGAGTGGACTGAAAATGAGTAAAAAAGCAGATTTTCCTTGAAAATATTCAAAGAAAAATGTTAAAAAAAAATTTAAAAAAAAGGTCTTCCCAAAAGACCATTTCATGAAAATTGTCTGAAAGTCTATCTCTTTGGTAGCAAAATGTAAACAAATAGGGGGTGGCTGAAGACTCGTACACACATGAATGACGACTCAGGAGTCAGAGCTACAGTAATGTGCATCTGAGGTCCAAGTCTGTGCCATATTTAATATTTAGGTTTAATTTAAAAACAAAAAAAACGAAAAACAGGCTGTTTTACCTCTCGCTCTCAACTAATAGCACTGGGGCAATGGGGCATCTCAAGCATCAAAACACAAATGTTGGGCGGCATGCCATCAATGCCCCAGCATTACGTTGACTTAAGTGTGTGAAAGGGAAAAATAAGACTTGACTGATATCCAGCATCATTATCCCCTTTGCTCAAATCCTTTTCTGCCTCATTCATTGAAGTTCATTCATCCTTTTATTTATCCATCCATCTATCCTTCCCTTCTTTTTAGAACGAGGTTTTTTGTCTCATTATAAACAGAAAGGCGAGTCTTTGTCATACCTGTGTAGTTCCTGGGTTCATTTTTTTCCTTTATCTGGGTTTTAAATGGGCTAAAAAAAAAACGTTTTGAAAGAATAAAAAAGGGCTGATGCCTGCAAGCATTATAGTGTTATAGCTACAATTTGTTAAAATATCATCATTCCTCATATCATTTTGGAAATACAGTCCTAAATAAAATGTTTTACTGAAGAGATGTGTGAAACCTGTGATTTCCATTTGAAGTCCAGGCTGTATGCTTTACAAATACTTATTGTGTACCACAGTTTAATTCAAACAGAAAATAGGCAGATAAATTAAGCTATACATAATTTCCCAGGCGTCTTATGATAGTTGTTACTCTTTGAATATCATCTAAAATCAGTAAAAATACAAACATTCGTTATGATAAAAATGCCAAGTAAATAAATACATGTCATAATAAGCATGCACATGAGTCAAATAGAATAAGACTGAGACTTGTTCTTACAACCTGAACTCTTTTTGCTACCAGATGATTCAGTCACTCTCTCGTCCTCGCAGCACTGTTGACATGTTGTGATGTTCTGATGAGTCCTGCTTTGTGCTTTTACCAAGTGAACTGTTCAAGAGTTGCATACAGCGGAAAACGTAAATAAATTTATTGTTAGAAGTGAGTTGAAGATGAGATGAATGGACTGGAAGTTCTAATCTTTCAGAGACTTTTTTACACACCCTCCTTTGCTTACTCTCCATATAAGGGGAGTCAGTACAACTCTATCAGAAGTTGAAGATGGGTATTGTGCTCTGGGTAGATTTCTTTCATACCTTGCCTAAAACCTGACCCAAAAAAATCCATTGCATCTTATGCTTTAATTAATATAAGACTGCGACAGCTGGAAGAAAATTAACAGATTTTTTTTTTTTTGCTCACTGTAGCATATTTGCTTACTTCCCAATGTGGCACCATTGAGATATTGGTCTTTTAATACAAAAAAATTGATCCTCCATCTGAAACGTTGTATTGGAAACGATCAATAATTTGACATGGATCTGCAAAGTATTTCTTATGCTCAAGTGGGTGGCCTGTGAGGTCATATTCACTTTGCACAGTATTGATTTGTCAGTGTTGGATAAAAGTCATGTGAAGAGAAACATTTTTTAAGTAGAAAAAGGATTCTTGTAGGTGTGAAGGTTCATGTGAAAGGTCGCCAGCCTAAACCTTCATGAGCTAAGACCTATGACTAGTGCTCGTATTGCAAACAGCTAGGATGTGTCACGTATGGCAGTATTCTTTTTCTTTCTTTGAATGTTTTTTTCTAAATTGCCCTGCAGTATCTCATCTACTTTTTGATAGTACTTCTATATATTCAAGGTTTATGAGTCAGAATTAGCGCTGCCATTGGAAATGCAGTCTGTGCTGCATATATTTTCCGTGTTTGTCTGCACGCAATCACTGCATACTATGATTGTATGGGAGGTAGAGTAAAGAGGGAATAAGATGAGGCTACACACACACACACACACACAGATGTTGTGCTTTCAGAGCACTCGGAGGTCTACAGGGAGACCACTGAAGGGAAAGCAATGAAAGTATGGCAGGATGATTAATTTTTCACCATGTATGAAGAACCAGTGTAACCGATAACTGTGGCCAGGCCTGCGTAGTAATTCACATCACCATTTGATGCCAAGGTGTTATGTCATCCATGAGCCACTGAACCCTAATCTAATACTGTAATAAGGAAATAATCAATTAAAAGATGTTTCACATCAGGTGTGCATGGTTCTGCTGGGTGAGAATATAGGGAGGTGTGATTTAGATCATTTTATAGCTTTTTAATTGGAAAGAAATTGCAGTGGATATGGATATGGACTCAACCTGCAGTTATAAGGTAAATGACTAATAAATGGTAGCTATAATACAGTAAATGTCATTGGGATACTTAAATATTTCTAGGTGCTGGATGCTGGTAGTCAGTTATGTGTAACATATGTAGATAATGTGCCACAGAAGTTTAATGTGACTCTGTTAATTTTTCAGCTTCAGCATAGGTGTAGTTTTATTTGATTTGATAAAACTAAAAGGTTTTTATAACATTTTTGGCCTCTGACAAAGACTGTAACCACATTTCCTTTCATTTGTTTTGGTTGTTTTTCAGTTTGTTAATTAAAAATCTAAGTGGGTGGTGGGAATAAAACCTTGGTTTACCAATAGAGTGTTAAGCCTTCGAATGCAAACCAAAAAGTCATTGAGGTGTTTACAAGGACAACAAGAAGTTGAATTGTCATCGTTCACTATCAGCCATCGGTACATATAACCCCATACCATCTCCATGTCTCCATGTGTCTGTCTACCTAGAGCCAGCAGCAGTGCTGTGAGCCATCTGTGACTGAAGTGTTGCCACTCAGATTTACTGGCAAATCTCACTGCCTATTGTTAACAGTGGTATGCCACTTTTCAGTGATGTCTTCTTGACTGCTGTTGTGATGCTGATGTTCTGCTGGCACTGTTCTGCTGCTATGTTTACACATCAATGTGCCACTTGCCAGTTAGCGGAAGGGTTCATGCCAGAAAGAACTGGCATACGTAACCAACAGAGGGGTGCTTTTGATGGACGAGTCTAATTAGCTCATGAATCATTTTGCTATATGCTGTCCTCATACCTAATGCCACCCTGAGGGGATCCAACTGTTGTATTTACTCAGCGTTGCCTTTAACGTTACACTTCAGCATCATAGTATTTCTGGCAAGGTGGGATTTGAAATTCCACGAGCAGGAAGCATTGTCCCTGTTACAGTCTCATACAGGATTCAGGGTACCTGCTTTGTGAAACAGTGTAAGGATATAGAGGATATGGGGCAGCTTCACTACTGGAGGACTCAGAGGATTTTAAAATGGGTAGTGAAAATGTTAACTGGCACAGTGTGTGCTACTTGAATAAAGTGGCATTCTGACATAAGCAGCCTTGCCTTAAGGGACCTTGCTGAGCAGTAAACATATTAGTCTTGTAAGACAACTAAAAGTGGCTTTTGTTAAGATACCGGCCACTGCAGGGATGAAGTCCATGACATTTACGAGGCTCGGGAAAGGTGGACTACTACCCAGAATACAAAAACTGTATTTCATTTAGATTACAAACAATGATTGTAATCGTGAAAAAATGGTTATGAATAAATAGAATAAACTCATAAAAACATCTGACCCAGATTCTCAAATGCTAGTTTTGCTTCACCACGACTGCTATAAACAACGAACATATGAGCAGTGGACACAAGGGAATGAATCACTGCATCACCATCCACAGAGGTTACTGCTACTGAGAGACTGCATGACTGGCATGGTTCATATCCACCATTTACCAGGCTGCATCTCTAAATTATTTTAATCAATAATCTTAATCTGACCTGTAGAAGAGTCATATTTGAATTACAGTAAATGGATTTGTAACTCCTTGATTGCGTTATGTCATGGCTATGAATCTGACAGTACTTATCTGCATTAAGCAAAAGCACCAATTTTTGCCAGGTCTCCGGCTTAGTTTGCAGAAATGTGGCCTGCAGTGAACTTCCACCTCCTCTGTTTTTGCCTACAAACACTGATCCATGTCTTCTGTTTGAGCTAAATATTTCATGTTCTGACTCATCAGTCCAAAGCACCTGCTAGCGTTATTCACTGCTCCAGTTTTTTCTGCGTAGGTGAGCCTGTTGGCTTGTTTTTTCCACTTTTAAGGGGTGACGTTATTTTACTTCAAGTCTTCCAAAAACGCTGCTCATGACCAGACTGTATAGATGGGTCCCACCGATTCCTGATGGTTCTTAGCTGATGGCACTACTGGACATCTTCCAGCTTTGAGGCAAAGTTATTTTGAGTCTTTCTCCTTGGCCAGCTGCTGAGTTTCCAGTCCTTAACCTTGCCTGTAGCTTTGTGCTTCTGCAGAAGAACTTGGACAGCACGTCTCCAAATGTCTCCCCTGAAGAAAAATGATTGATGCAGGATGATCACCTTGTGTCTTGCTGGAAATACTCGAGGCTGGCTCAAAACGCAAGCCAGTTCCCATAAAGTGTTGTGAAAAAGTAGCTGTCCCCTTCCTGTGTGTTATTTTTTGCATATTTGTCACACTTAACATGTTACGGATTATCAGACAAAAAAAAAAAAAGATAAAATACAAAATGCATTTTTTAAATGGTGATTTGATTATTAAGCGAAAAAGCCATCCAAACCTACCTGGCCTATGTGAAACTCAGAAACAGACAAGGAACACGTATTTTTGTCTGTATATATCCATACACTTTATAGATACCTACTAACGACTTAAAGGAAAAGAACATCCCAGTGCCTAAAACATTACTGTTGAGGCATCTGTTGGATAATAACTTGACCATTCACAGTGTTTGTGTAGATGGACCGGCAATTAATATACTACTTTTCTACTGTGAGCCCTCAAACCGCTTTTTACTACCAGCCTTATTTACCCAATTCCCCGACACATTCACCTCAAGCATTTTTTCTATTTCTATGTCCTTTAACATTTACCCACACACTCCCATCAGAGGCATCAGGGACGACTCGAGGTTCATGGTCTTGCCCACGGATACTTTGGCATGCTAGAGGTAACACTGAAGTGGGCGGGAAATCGATCTACTTTTCGATTGGTAGAAATCCTACTGTAATTGCTGAGCCAATTCCTTGTCAGTAACTAATTTGTCTGCAGGGAAAAGCCGACAGCAGTCCTTCCTCCCCCACATGGTCACATTTTCACTTCACGGTTTGCAGACAGTAGGAACTTTTCACTGATAGGTAGCTATTTGTTTCATGTGCTGCATTGTCCCTACTAAATAAATATAAAAATAAATCTGTGTATATCTTTGTGATAACGAGCGTAGCTGCTCATAGATTTATAATGGCTAAAAAGAAAATGAAGAGATGGCGGGAAAATCTTCATTCCACTCGAGAATCACTGTAATCAATACAACTCTCAAATCTATGGGTTGCCCATATAGTTGGATCTGTTGCTGTGTAACTCTCCTAAATAAAGCAAATAAACTTAATTTCCGGCACAAAACCCTCCACAGATCTTTATATCGTCAGTGCAAACTAATCAGAAGTGCAGCCATATATTTTTGCTCCAGGGCATGTAAAATTGAAGCAGCTCGTCTTTTTTCTTTCGGTAATTTTTGCTCAAGTTTTATGTTCGTGCTGGAACAAATGCTCTCAGACCACCCGTGATTCTTTTAAATGGCAGGTATAAAACCGAACCAAACAAGTCAGCAGCTTGCCATCATCTCCTACTGTCACATTGCAGCTTGTGCTATGTTGAGAATCGCACTACAAGGGTGCTAATGATGATGGCGATCGCAGCCAGAGGCAAGTGCAGCTATTCTTAGAAGCAGCACTTTTTATTTAGCAGGAGAGGAGCGTGTCGTCGTCTGCGGCATCTCGCCTGTTCTTTTTTCCTCACTTCATTAATCTGTTCATTTATTCAGTGGACTCCTCTTAATCTCATTCCTGTCTCACTCATTCATCATACCGGGATGAGTTTCCTTCTTCATTTTCTCTCTCTGTGCATCTGAACAGCAGTCCCAGATCTCAGTTGTCACAGTGATGAAAATAATAACTCTTGGGAGTGGAAACCATGCGTTGAAATATCAATTTATAGAACTGCTCACATGCCTGCAATAGTGTCAGATTTTGAAGAATACTGTAAGGATCCAGGATGCAAGAAATGTACTTGTACACCTTTTCCATCCATCAATCCATCTTCTGCTTCTTGTCTCTTCGTAGTATTTTTTCCATCACTATCCAGAGCTCATGGCAATAGGTGAGGGTCTGCTCTAGCTTCCTACCTATGACCTCACCTTGTCCCAAAATGTTTATTTTTGGACTTGTGTGTCATCTTTGCAGAATGACAAAGGTGTGTTTTGGACTGGCCCAGAGAAGCTACAAGGGTCAGTTGTCCTGTGGACCTGCCTGACACCGCAACTCCCAGCTTCTAAAACTGGCTTCTAAGCCCGCTTATTTTAAAATAGGTTTCTCCAGCAAGAGGTGCAGATGCTTTGGAGAAATGTGGTCAGTTAGACATCCCAAAAATTAAAAAAAGAAACAACTTGCAGATGATCTGTATGCATGTAGCTGCTCTCCACAGAGCAACAATATTATTTGTTTTAAGTTGGATTCAAGGCCATGATGAGTGTGAAAGTAAAATTCATTTTCCTGCCAGGCCTGTTTTGGTTTGGTCTCCACGTTTCTATGAAAAAGTTGCTTTTTGTGTCTTTATCCTTAAGTAACAGATTAAAATATTATGGTCCAGATTTAATAATGGTCGTGTGTTGGTTACTGGCAGCCAAGGTCCCTTTTTTACAACGACCTCCACATTTCGAAACGGCACTGAAGCCACAGTAAGGAACTGTCCGCATCATTTCTCTGCAGTGCACAAAATCAAAGCGATATTGTATTGTTTTAGAGCTCTTACTTGTTATATGGAAATAGATGCAACAAGTAATGGGGCTCAGGCAGATCTTAAGTGTGTTGCACACATTTATACACATGGCACATCAGCAGTAACACACGAATGGGTCAGGATCTGCTGGTAAATCATTTTTTATGTTCTCTGCACATTATACAGTTTTTAGCTGTATGACACAAAGTTCAGGTTTTTGTAATATCACAGCTCTTGTCTGGAAGAATCCTGTGCTCCATCTCTGCCGTCACGTTTATCAGTCCCCAGCAATTTTTTACAGAGAAATGTTCTACTAGAGATGAAAACAAAGCATGCTTAGTCTGTTTCAGATGCCTCTCATTTATCTGAACTGTCATGCCGTTTCCAGAACGACACACACACGCTTATAGTACACTGTATAAATTTTGGTTTGGAGATGACAGACTCCCTCATCAGCTCTGTGACTTTTTGACCTGCTAATTTGCTTTGTTCATTAGAGTGCTACTACTTATTGAAATGAACTGGCCACATGTTGCCTACAAATTAGCACGTTGTTAGCACATCGCTCACATAAGTTTCCGCTTCACCGACACATTTTTGCTGTTGTGGCATGAAGCTAATTTGATCCCCTCGGTAAATCTGGCCCTAGGAATCCTCTCACGTTTGTTCCAACTCTTTGGAGAGGAGTTATGGACAAGGAAACAGGAAGTCATTAGGTTCAATAATTATTGATTCTTGAACCAAAGGTAAGAAAAACAGAGCTACATGGTCTTTGACAAAGTTGTTTGGCAGACTCTTCACGTCGTGTTATCTAGAAAGCAATAGACACTGATATTGTGATGGAGGTTTCTTCCTGTTAAAAGGCAGTGTTTTTCTTTCCCACCGTCACTAGGTGCTTGCTCAAAGATGGTTGGGGTTTCTCTCTATTGTTGTTGAGTCTTTACCATACAATGAAAATCACTTTAAAACGACTGTTGTTGTGATTTGGTGCTATTCAAATAAAATCAAATTGAATTGATCTAAGATAGCAAAGTATTAAACTGCAACTACTGTATAGCTTTTTTAGTTTTAGTATGGTAGTTTTCCCTTTAATATTTCTGACTTGTTTTTATCGTATTTGTGCAGGCATATAAGCAAGCCACCAGTCAGCAGTCTCCAGCAGATAAAAGTGTCAGAGTCAAACTATCATCTCTGAGTGTATCTGATATTACCAGTAACAAATAGAATATACTTAAAGAGAAAGCACCTCTGCTCTGGTAACACCAATGCCTTTTGTAATGCAGACATGTAAGACTATCAGGGACAGAGCAAGCACATGAGCCTGCTGTGGTAGCTACTAGAGGGGCCAGTTGTCCTGGCATCACGGTGCTCTCAACTGAATCCAAACTTCCACATAATTTGCTTAGCAAAGCCAAGAGGCACAAATGGATGCAGAATATCTGAAGGCATCCCTCAGAGCCACATTGACAAATGTGATCTTGGCTCTGATGTCAGCCCTCACTGGGATTCAGCTGACATGCTGTCAGAGAGTTGTCCTTTTTCCCTTTGTTCTCCTCTTTCATGCATCCTCGTGGTGTAAAGCTGCACGAGCGAAACCCAGAAACAGTGATGCGGGTCTTTACAAGCAATCTGTAACAAGTGCTCTCACTGTTTACTCCCACTCTCAACTTATCTGACTGACACACAGAAAAAGATGAGCTGGACTGACTTGTTCCGTATACGATTATAATGCTTAATGCTGCATCCTCCTTTGAATCCTTTTTGCTGCCAACTATGCTCTTGTTTTATCCTCCCACACAGTTACAGGTTACTTACCTTTGTCTTTCTAACAGCTATGCCCTCATTCAGTAGACTGCAGTTTATCTACAAAAAAAATATTTTGGCTTTCAGGTGGCTTTTCATCGCAATAAATATCAATATCAGATGTAAGGTATTTTCACTGTTGTTATGTCTCTGTTGTACATCTGTAGGTCAAACTAGCTCGTTTCACCAGCTTTATGTAGCATGCAAGTCAGCTGGAGGCTTTAAGTAAGTAAGTGTTTCATAATAATTACTACTGGTACTTGTGGAGTTCTTATTCCTTCATCCTGCAATTCAGGAATCTCATCCTGACGCCAGACATTAACTACTAAAGCCATTTAAAATCTACTATCAAATATTCAGTTAGACTTAAATATTAGTCTCCTCTGTACTAAGAGACCATCACCCGCTAACATCCAATGCAGGCAAATATATTTGTGTGAGAAAAGAAAACCGCGGCAGGAATCTTCACTGAGAATTGTGATTCTTCTTATCTTCTCCCAGGAGAACATGGGCTGTATGGTAATGTTTTTCTTTCTTTGTCTGCACTGACACCCCTCTGCTCTGCTTCAACATAGCAGTGCCAAATACAGGAATGGTGTAGTTGGGCTGCCACTAAAGAAGAGATATATATGAAATATACATGCACAAGTATTTTCCCAACTTTATACCCTGTAAGGGAATTAATGGACAGTATTCGCACAAGCACCAGTAATATTCAGACTTAATGAAAGTTATGTTGATATATCTAACTTACAATGGAGTCGTTTGGTATTGAATCCACACATAATGTATCATATTTGAGACCAACGGATGTAGCATCATAAATAAAGTTAATTAATGCAAACGTATATTTCTTCTTTAATTCAAAATGACTGACTGGATGTTAGAGCAGTAACTAAGAAGATATATTCATGATGTAGGAAAGAGTAAGTTTGTTGTGCTGTTGTGTGCATTGCTGTTTACATCTTGTAGCTCACGTTTGTGCCAGTGAAGTTCAAAGGTTGTCCAGAGCTACGCCGACTCTGTTCAGTCATAGTTTTTCTTGAAGTCGTCAGCCTGGACCACTTTAAGTGTCAGCGTTTCTTTGTCTCTTTTCAGACTTGATTTATTATTACAAAAATCCATAAATCATTCAGTGCATTTTGGTAACTCTGTGCCCTCATTTCTTCATTTTTTTTTTCCATTTATTTTTTTAGAAGTCTGAGCTTTTTGTGAAGCAACACTTACAGTGTGTGTGTGAGGTTGAATCGAGGGGCATGTGAGTAAATTGGACTTGTTTTCAATAATTATGAGTGTAACTTTAAGCAAATTTTCAGTTTCGTAATATGTTTGTGAATAACGCCGACCACTTTATTCCAGTTCCCAACCCTGTGTAACGGTGGACATTTACATGTTTTGATTAAGAATGCTGCACTCGTTAAACAAGTGAGCATCTGCACACACACTTTAATTTTTGCAATAACAATTCTCTGCTTCAAATTAGCCAAATAAAATGCTGGAGTGTTTTTGATTAGCGTTCTTTATCAACAGGTTGGGCCTGGTGCTCTGATCTTGGTCCTCATCAGTGACACAGCCTCTCCTCTACCCCTTAATTATATCAAACACACACAAACCTGCTCTGCCTAATTAGACCTTGGATGAGAGCCACAGAGGTTTTGCTCATGCCTCCTTGTATAATTGCATCTGATATTCCCTCCTTAACAAGATTTTGCTAACCTTCTATTGACATTTAGACAATAAAGTTCTGATGGAGGACAGGAGGAGCCGGGCTCAGCTGGCCTGTTAAACCTCCTCGAGCTCGAGCATCTTAAGTTACCGTCCGCTCGCTCTTCATCGGAGTGTGAGTGAACCTTCTGCATTTACTCCTCAGATGCTTTATCACTGCCAGAAATTAGCAAATAAAATCCTCTGAGGAGTTTTTTGTGAGATCATGTAATAAATTGGAAGATTAATATTCATAATTCTGTCACTTCTTTTGATCAGTTTGGTAATAAGAAAAAATGACAAGAGGGAATTGCAATGGTTGGATTTTTTTCAGTCAGCTAGCCCCAGCACCAAATCTCCTTCTACACTGGAAACCTGGATTTGACCACATCCCGTTTTGTGTACAAAGAGCCGATAGGCAAAAGAGCTTGAGGGTTGGGGTGGGGGTGCATTTATAAATTACAGGCTACTACATACCCTGCCTTAAAAGATAAAGTAGACTGCTTTTTTTTTTTTTATGAAGTTTGCTCGTGTGCTGAGGTGATTTCATACTGTCCATTTGTGCGTTTGCTCTGTGACTTCAGGCTGATTGCCACTCAGAGAGCCCAAACCTCCGCCAAGGCAGCTCACCCTCTGTGCATTGTTTACTTTTAAGCGAATCGTATTATGTTCTGTATTTAAACATTATGGATAATAGGTATTGATGTGTAAATGACTGGACATGAATAACTTATTATATTACAGTTTGTTTCGAACTAATCAGCTCTTTCTTTCTCCTGACAATGCTTTCTGTAAAAACGTATTTTGGGGTCAGCTTGAAAGAAAGGCAGATTTGAAATGTAATAGTGAGGTCAGAGGTCAAATATCACTCCATCTTTATGGTAAGAGGTTGTTGTTTTTGGGGGGGTTTTTGGCTGCTGTTTCTTAATTAGGAAAAGACTTTTAAATATTTGCCCAAAATCACGTTCTTTCACTGACCACAGAATATAACTACATGTTGTACTTCAGTATAGTTGTAATGTACTTGGTGGGTACACACTTTTGGCAGCTCCCTTTTTTCCCAAGAGGACACCATAGCAGTGTGCTTGATTTGGCAAACTTTGCAGCAGAAGTGAAATAAGAAACTGGAGAAAACATACAAATGAGATTCTGTCACAAACCATAAAAAGCTGAGTATAATAAGCTTTATGAATGTCGCTTTTATTCCTGGGCCATTGAATTGGATTGCATTCAATTGTACAGGTGTTCAGCAATCGCCATAACAAGCCCCCATTTGGTGTGTGAACAGATGGCACATAAATAGCCAGATGTTGAATGGTACTTGACAGTGGAAGAAGATTTATTTAGCTTCTGTTTTGTGAGCTGTGAGACCTATGCTGGTGCAATTTTGAATTTATCCAAGACGACGATCTACAGAGGCCTATGTCCGAGTGTTCACATCAAGGACACGAGGGTGTGCTGCGCTACTGTGCTAATGCACGTTCGTTTTAATCCTGGGATTTATTCATTTATCATCAGTCTTTCATCATCCAGCCAAGGGCAGCGCATGGAATTTTGACCGGACTCGGTGGCGATATGACCATTTCTCACTTAAATGAGCTTTGATAGACAGCTGTGCCAACGCAGGCTGCTGTCTGCTTGGCCTTTTTGTTGCTGTTGGCTCTTTTTCCATTTTTAATGGAGTCATTTGACAAATGATATGGATCGTGGTTGTGTGGTACAGACCATCCAATTAGTCAGTCACTTGGCACTAATTAGTGTGTATGTGTATGTAACACCCCTTCAGTTTATGAATGTAGGTAGCATTAGCTGATAACTTGGTTTGTCCCAGCTTGAAAACCCCCCCAAACTGTATGGTGGCAAATATCATGCTAAAGTTTGGAGGACCAGAAGTCAATTGATGATGTCACAGTGGCTAAGACCATTTTTCACACACAGTGAGCAATGAGTGAACAATATAGATGTCACCGAGTAATACCTAGCTTTTTGTAACGGAAATATAAATGCATAAAGAGGATACGGCTGAAATAATGCAGAACAATATAGGTATCGAAGTCCAGGTTTAATTTTTTTCAAAGTCTTTATTTCCACAGTTAAAATTTTAAAGCTTTTCATTACTAATTACTGAAAGCTGAAAGGCTCACTGCTTATCATTATGATGCCCGCAGGGGTCCATTCAAGGTGCAGTAAGATTTTACGATTCCCTGTTTTATTTCTGACTCACTTTTAATGGTCTTTTTTTTTTTTCAACAAACTGCCTTCAGATTACAGAAATCTCTTTTATCTGTGATCTGCAAGTATCTAATCACACATGAGGTAACAGCGCCGCATGTCTTAGTCTGAAACTCCTATGAATCGAAAGATGTCTAATACACCCCTGTCTCTCTCTCGATGGCCTTTGTGATGGCCTGTGCAGGTGGTTTACTTCACTCATCTAATATAGACATAATTGATAGCCCCCAGTACTCATTACTTTTTCCTATTTTCAAATCTGAATATATGCATAAGATTTGCCATTGTAAATAACCCGTCTTAATGCCTTGGAATTAACTGCTTTATTACTTAACAGTAACATTTAACATAAAGTAATCACAACTTAGCTTCTTTATTTTTCTCTTTTTTTTTGGCTTGGCAAAATCAGGTGTTGGGGAAATAACGTGTGTTAATTTTTCAGCAGCCACGGTGCATTGTTGGGGTTTGTGCAGTACAAACATTTTACTGCAGCGAGCACTTTGCACCAGAGCTGTTTGAGAATAAAATCAAATTAGATTTGCTCAGTCTAGTGGTCACTATTCTTAAATCTTTACCTCCGTTTTTTTGTAATGCATAAACACTAAGATTTTACATAAAGGCAACAATCAGCAAATGTAACAACGTGGGGATCATATTTACAGAGAACATGCAGCTAATGGAAAGTACAATGAACGATCTCAAAGAGCAAGCTGCCAGTGCTAATGAAGGAAGACTGATAGGAAAAGCTGAGAGAGAAGATGAGGGAGGAAGGGGCCGCAAGGTGGAGGATACAAATTAATGTGAAAGAGTCGGGGAGAAGGAATCAACTTTGACTTGTGGAGATGGATACGGCAAGCACGTCCCACATCACTTAATGAGGGGGAATGATGGAGTTGAGAAGTGACAGAGGGGGAGATGGAGATGGAGTGCAGTCAGTGGAAGCGTTTGGAGGATGGATAGTTTCACATGCTGACAGTGATCTGGGAGAAGATGCCTAGTCTAGACTGATGGAGCAACTGCATTCAGGTACCTGCTTTAGGAAGTTGATTGGTGGAGGTTGGTTTAGTGACGTAATGCTGTCCAGTGATGTTTAATGTAGAGTCGAGAAACTTGGTGTTGTCTAATTCTGCTCGACCGTCTTTAGATTGTTAGAAAATTTTCATATTATTTTTTTATTTGTCATGTTGAGTAAACATTACTCAACTAGTTTATCACTATGCCAAAGATATTGTTGACAATGATCCTAGTACTTGTTTCATTGGTTTGAACAAGAGGTACACAAAATCTATTCTCCAGAGCTAGTTTCCAGCTTTCTATATGTGTCCATGCAGCGTCTAAGCTAATTAACCCTTTTACGTATAGTGCTCACTACAGTGGACAGCTATTCAAAGGCTGTTTTCTTGTATTTGTGTCAGTGTTGATTGTATACTTGCACATAAACCACTGCATTGGACACTGCTGTGTCACTCCATCCCCTGCCACCCACTGGTCAGCCAGTTGTCCACCTAAGTGGACATGTAAAAAACACTTTGAAAGGAAGTACATGTTTAAATACAAATACTGATTGGGGTTGTCATAATTCATGCATGAAAGTGTTAAAAAGGTATATTAGTCCCAATACCATCTTTTATTAACCAGCTTTGTAGGTTGTTTTACTTTAAGTTTATTTTTTAAGTATTTTATCTGTTGTAATTTTCCTCTGTAATATAAATTTAAAAATGTAAAATGATTGTAAAATGTACGTTGTTTTTTTTTCCTACCAGCTGGCAGAACATAAAAATATGATTTCTATAGCACATTTCTTTCATAAAATCTACCAAACGTTGTTTGTTTGGTTTGGGGTTTTTTTTTCAAAGTAACTCATTTATATTGTATTATGGCTTAAATTATATATAAGGGCTGCTTTAGTGTAAATAACAGGTGGGAACCTGAGAAGTAAGCAGATCATTTTTTCCCATAAAATATTTTCTTTTATCAATTTTTTTTCAGGAGTCAAAATTTGGGTTCAATTTAATATTACAGAGAATTTTAGATGTACCTTGCTATACATGCTAGTTAGCCTGCTACGTCTACTACTCATATATAGTCTATGAAAAATACCAGTGACAATTATGTATGGCTGAAAAGGTGCTTCTTATTGACTGACCTTTTTGGACCATTTATAATGCCTTCCAATAAAAATACAAGATGATTAATCTTAGGAAGAGACACACAAATGTATAACCAAACTTCAACCGATCCGATAATTAGACATTGCTGTTCCACTGTGCAACAGAGTATATAAATCCTTTCCAAAATAAAGAAGCTCGAGTTGAAACATATTCATTAGTGACATAGTTAAGGTGGACTGGTTGGTCACGGATTTGTATGTCACTAAGTGAAAATCTGGTACACCAAAATCTTATTTCCTATTGATTTGATCACCACAGCTGCTGGAACTTTGCACAGAAGACACCATCTTGTCTGCAACTACTTGAAAACTGCTCACCAAGCAACTAAAATTTATGAAGAGTGTGACAAAAACTTTTAATGCAGAAGATTTGCATTCAAAGTAAAGGTCAGGCTATACCGCTGAAACCAGAAGGCAAATTTTACTTTAAAGATACGTGGTAACCATTTTCAGTTTCAGTTCACTACTGCTTCATTAAGTAGTTTGCAAGTGTTTGCAGACAAGTTGGTGTCTTCTGTGCAAACTACTAGCAACCACCCTGCCAAGGATCAAAACAATTACAGGGTTGTTTTTGGTGTCTCATTGTGACCAATTTCAAACTAGTACCTGCAAGCAACCTCCTGCAACCACATACCGGTCACAGGATGCAAATGTTTATTTACTGACCAGTGGTTAACGGGCCGTCACTAACCAGTATCTAGGTGGGCATGAAGGAGGCTTTACCAGTGAAAGAAGACTACTTTTTTTTTTCCATGATTGTGATTTTATCATTTCTCCCTTTAACAGAATGGAAAAAAACGAATTCTGTGTCTAACAGAATGTCAAACACATCATTGTATTCTTTCATTTTTATGTTATTTTCTAGTGCTGTGGATGCATGTTGACAATAATGTCCTAAAAATGTACACATGAAATCATTTTTCAAAAATGATGCACTTTCCATAGCCTAAAGTCATGCATTGATAAAAGTAAGAGTCTTCTATTATAAGATCTACATCCTCTTTAGCTTTAGTCACACATGATGTTGATAAGCATTGTTTGCATGCTGGCTCACAGTCTCACATCTGAAATTAAGTGCATTCATCTCCACTGTGCTGAGAAGGGTGGTAATTAAAATGTGTTGGAATACAGTGCAGTCATTACCAGACCTGCAATGAAGCATCACTAAGAGATCTCAACAGAGACAAGGGCTTTGGCCAAACTCGAACTTTAAACCTGAATAGTGAACGCTACTTTTCCATGTTTAAGACTTTCTTGATTGGAAAATAAGAATCTTGGCAGGTTGGAGTTTGTTTATAACGTGGATAGCGGGGCAAGTTTTGAATGAGAAGCTTTGCAGTTGCATTAACTGCATCGGGCCTTGTTGAATTGTTGATGTCCCTGCAGGTGACTGAACTAACTTTCTAAAACATTGATTGCCACACATTCTGTGGAGGAAATAATAACCTTGCAGGTAGCTCTGCTGTCTATAGTGATTTGCCCCCCAGCGAGGTGCTGACAGCTCATTACCTTAGAATCCCTTCTTCACACTGATAATTCACCCAGAAAGCCATGCGTGTCACCCCCTTGATGAGTGTGCTTCATTTATGTGAATGAGAAGACTTAATTTTGCTTTTCAGTTATTTTTACTGAGACAGCTGATGAACGATTTTTTTTACAGCAGTCAGTCCACAGGAAAGACTTTATAGATCATCTCGCTGAGATAAAGTTAATCAGTCCAGCTTAAGCATTTATGTAGAGTTCTACTTAGTGGATCTTAAACACAAAAAATGAGCAGTGATGCAGATGATTTGCACTTGGTTCTTGCACACTTGTCACAGGGGATAGTGGCTGAGGTCACGTGTGGCAGAGATAACAGGGTAAGGCTGGAGTCAGAAGAGACGTACAACGGGTTTCAGGTTAAGCTCACTTCGTTGCTACTCGCACACAGGTTTGAGTAATAACACTGGTTTTATTGGATGTCAGAGTTTTGTACTGCATCGTCTCAAATTTTTTATAACTGTCACAATGTAACACAGTAAACTTAACAGGACCATGATATAATGTAATAGAATGGAATATGATGTACAGTAAATTTAAACTGCCCATGCACCTCTGTGACAAGGTGAAGTAGTAAGGATAGTTTTGTGTGCGTGTTTCTGTACATCCACAAGGAAACACATTCCCCCCAAAAACTTGATGTTTCCTTTCTTTGGCAGTTTCTTAGAGCCTAAATGGATTGCATGTACCCTCAGGTTTAATTTGTCCATGACATAATTGCTACATTACAGTACCGTACCCCGCAGTGTTTCTGTTTGGAACATTATCTGCTCAAGAAACAAAAAAGCAGCAAGAGGGACATCATGCAGCAGCAGATTGTGTGTGGGTGAACAGGCAGGGATTTCTTGTATATG
>VUQR01036767.1:41068-53662 GCA_015108515.1 Hemichromis elongatus
TGCTTGTTTAGGGTGAAGCTTCTTAAATATGCTTCTGTTAACTGTTAATAATTACATACAGTGTTGCATTTTGAGGAGAGGGGACAGATGGACAGCGATTACTCAGACCTTTTGGAAACATGTTGCAATTAGAGCAAGTTTATAGCCGAGTAAATTTCCCTTCTTATACTTGTTACCTATTAGGCTGCATTTGTTGCCACAGGGCGGCCCGAAATCAGCAGACTTGTACATGTACTGGCCTCCTGCTCCAAAATGATTAACGTGGAAGTGTTTGATGTCACCTGAAGTAAGCAGGTTCCTATCATCTTTTCATTGGAGCAGATGGAATATTTGATGGAAAGACGAGAGATATCAAATGAGCCGTTGTTATGGGGATAATTCTAAAAGGGGCAGATGGCTTTGGGGAATATCACAGGCTGGTGGGTTATTTTTAGACTTACTGCAGCACACCTCAACCTTTCAAAGCACTTCCTCCGCCTCCACTGGAGCATTCATCAATGACCCTGCCTTGCTAGCTGCCGCTGGCCGGGATGAGCTGTTAAACTCTGCTGACCTGGTCATCTGGGCCAGAGCACAACTCTTTGTTAATGTTCATCCTGCAGGATAAATCACCGTCGGTGTAGTAAGCCTGGCTTTACTTTGCACAAGTTCTTTTCACAAGTCAGAGAAATCACCGTTGAGTGTTTCTTGATTTTAGTGATTTGTAGTATACTGTGTATTTTTCTGCTATGGAGTTACCTTTAATAATTACTCCCATTTCTTTTGATGCCATTGCTTTTCTTTAGCCACAAACGCGCGCATATGCAATGTCGGCGTATCGCTGATGTAATCAGTTTTCTACGGTGTTAACTCAAATGTTTAATGAGCATTTCCTACACAACGTGCGATGGACCTGACATCTCTATTTGTTTGGTTCGAACTCACCCTCTTCTCTCTGTTGCCGCACAGTATTTGAGAGTGAATCTTAATGAGCTGAATTGATACCCGCGGTGACGCACGTCATAGTCTAGTAAACACTGGCAAATCACCCGGTGTCGGTCGTCATCCTTATCTTCACCTGCGCTCCTACTTCAAGGGTGACGGAGACACTGCGAGGGGCGGAGAGGCTTGTTTAATCTGAGTTGTGTTTTGATCGGTGGCTTTCATAGTCGCGCAGGAGAACGTGTCGTCTCTCTCTGTTTCCCTCCTGGTTGCTGTGGCGACGCCTGCTGCAGCGCTTCACTTCTGCCAACTCTAGCAGCATCTGGGCAGAAGTGTGTGTGAGTGTGTTACACATATTACGTAACAGGCTGCAAGTTAGCACAGGCACCAAATTAATAAACAGATCAATTTCTCTCGTTCCTTGGAGTTTATTAATGAACCTGTCACAACCCAACAAATCAATACATTAAAAATGAGCTGAGTGCTCTCCCAAGTCAGTTCTTGGAAAACACACACTCCCTGCGATGCACCTGTTGCTCATGCAGCACTTGTCGGAGCAGCATTTGGATATTTAATCCTCCTTCGTGCTGACTTTTACCTAATCTGTGTTTCGTGGCGTCTTTTGCTTGCGTAATTCCCTCAGCTGGCCAAACTGCTCCATAGCTCATTTACCACCTCGTTTTCTTTTCTGCTCCCCAACCCTCTTCCTCCTGCCTGGTCTGACGTAAAGTTCACACGAACTTTAGTATTTAAAGAGACGATAATGAACATTTTTGTGCTTAACGGGTTAAGCGTGCAGGGAACAGGCCGTTGTAAAGACTTAAAAATATCAGTTATTGAAAGTTATTCTAAACTTGTAAACTTTGCTTTTCACGTTAAATCAGTGTTTTAGTTTTCCATAAAATATCAGAGACGACACCTTCAGAGTTCAGGTCCAGTCATAAGCTAACATTAGCTTAAGTAGCTAAAACTATAGCAATCAATAAATTACATTTCCTCTTAAGCTAATTTCAGATACAATAATAAATCTTAGTAAATGATAACAAAACTGTTTTTCAAGTGTGCTTGGAGTAAACTTTATCTGGAAAATTTGAAGCTGTGTATATAGATTTGAAAAGAAATCTCAACTCAGATTTTCATTACAAAAATGTTCTCCTTAAATTGTTCTGTATTAATTATTTCCCGTTTAAAGCCTGCGAGATGAAACACATGCTTATTCAGCCTTCATTCAGCAGAACTTAACAGAAGGCTTTGGAGATGAACTGCACACCCTGGTTACTCTCAGTTGTGCACAAGAAGAAGAAGACGGCAGATGCTTTTCAAAAGCTGGAGGGATTGGTAGACGTTTGCAGATACGCCTAGTGAGCCACAGCCAGCCAGAGACCTTGATCTCCCCCGTCTTGGCTGGCTTTTACATAATGAACAGTATCTTTTCTCATATGTGCTAATTTACCAATTTAATGAAATCCTTTTTATATAATCATAGGTAATTGCATCTATTTCTAACTCTTGTGGAATTTTCCTCTTTGCAGCGTCTCTCTTTCTCTTCCCACTTGTTGTTTTTCTGCGTTGGTTATCTAAGTCAGAAGATTGCCTCTGTGCTGATATGCAATCGAGGATGGCAGAGTAGAGAAACTGCAGCTAGTGTTCAGGCTGTGGGTGTGTGTGTGTGTGTGACAGAGCTGCGTGTGTGTGGGAGTTCATCAGCTCATTACAGACTAACCATCCTCTTTTGTTCGCTTTTAATGTGAAAGAATTTGTTTCCAGTTTTAGAGTCAATGTAGGCTACCTATAATTTGCACATCTCCTAGCAACAAGACTTTGAACAAACTAAATATAACTACTTGCAAAGGTGTCACTATAGGCTGAGCACTTCTGGCTATGAAAGGGTTATGTTTTGTGCGTGTGTGTGGATGGGTGTGTGCACGCACATCACCAGAGGTCTTCCAGTAAGAGCAGAAGTCCATAATTTTCCATGTGCTCTTCAAACAGCGTGAGATGATTACAGTGTTTGAATAACAGCAAGCAATCCAACTAGATCTCTGCTATGCAGCGTAGGAAAACTTGATCATGTGCACGTCCACATGGCTAAACCTACTTAGTTTTGACACAATGTAATAAGTATTTGCAGGAAGAGGCCTGCATGGAGACGATGAGCGTATCACAGAGCTGCAGTTTCTGCTAAGTGAGTTCGTGTACTGGAAAAGGCAAAGTAGCTTGACTCGTACCGGGAAATGCATTATTTATACACGCATATA
This sequence comes from Hemichromis elongatus, assembly GCA_015108515.1. Lineage (NCBI taxonomy): Eukaryota > Metazoa > Chordata > Actinopteri > Cichliformes > Cichlidae > Hemichromis > Hemichromis elongatus. Next base: position 44,248 of record VUQR01036767.1, read on the forward strand.
GCAATGAAATTAATCTTGGTGGAACAGTGCATGTAATGGGGGTTAAATGCACGCAGAACACATCGCAAATGGAGTTCAGTTGCTTGAGCCGCCCACAAAGTGGTCCGTGTTTAGAGCAGGAATGGATCACTGTGCTGTTAAAGAAGTCAACACTCGCTTTTTTAAAGAAAGGAATCTCTTGAACCCTGACCTTACGTCAGCTCTTCCCAAGAAAGCCTGATGAAAAAGGATTGAGTGATGTTTCCATTGTGCATCGTTTGGCCCAGCGATCAGCTTCACATTTGAGTACTTTCTCAACTTTTTCTTATTTGTGCCTGGTTTGTTTTAAAGAAATCTATCACTGCGAATAAACCACAGCGACCACTCATAAGAAGATCAACAAACTTCTTCTTATTCTAGACTATAAATGTACAAAAATCGTGGAAGAAGCATCAATCAAAATTTAGTAAAAACTGAAAAATCAACAATGTTGCAAAAAAAAAAAGTGGGGACAAAGAAAGTTGATGATATTATCTTTAAATATCCAGCCTTACTGTCAGAGGGCTTTTGTAAAAGACTGTTAAAATAAAATAATAATAATATCATTATAATGAGATTTGTAATAGATTGCATTGAGATCTTGGCTCTCCACTTTAAATGATGTTATTTGTGGAGTTTTCCTGCAGCTCTGTGTTATTTCTGCATTTTAACTACATTCAAAAAAGTCTTTTCTTTGCAGGATAGTGCTCTGTCATGTGAATTGTTTATGCCACAGCTTAATATAATTTGAGGCTTTTTCTGGTCCAACATGAGGACACTAGCTCAGCATTACAGTCTCTTGATTTGTGTTTGGTTTGTTTGTTTTTTTAACATCATTTTTTCAGTATTAACCACGTTGCCCCCTTACGGCTTTTTTAAACATTTATTTCGGCAAATTTTTGGACTTAAAAAGGAAAATTTCAGACAGGACACAAAAATGCGCTGAACTTTAATATTTATTTTCTTCATTTTAAATGAAGAGAAATCGCAATAACAAGAGTTTCACATTGTAATCGTGGAAACACGACGAGCAAAGGGTGAAACTGAACCAGAGAGTGAGTGCCGTCTACTCAGGTCATGGATCCAAGGAAGACGATGTTGTTTTCTACTACAAAATGACTTCTTGTTGCTACCAGTGGAGCTGCACCCTGCTGAGCACAAAAAAAAATGCAAGCTTGAGCCAGTTAAAGTTAGCTTTACTTTTCAGAACCAGAAACTTCTCTATATGCGTCCTAGACAGAAGTCTGGACAGACGACGAACAAAAAGAAGGAGAAGAGAAGCTCTCGTAGCCCCTCAGTGTGTGCTTGTGTTGAGTGAAGTGTGTTCTTTAATACAGACGTGAGTCTCAGTGTCACCCTCCTGTAGCTCCAGCCTCCCTGGGGCTCTCTCTCTCACTGGCTGTGACAGCACAGCCTCCGCTGCCCACCCCCGCCTCCCTGCTGGCTTGCCTATCTTAATGCTTCCCCACTTGCCGCCACCACCCCTCACTGTACACAACAGATCGGCGCACCAGCGGCACCGAGCTCGGCTCTTTCATCTGCCTGTCACACAGCCTGAGCCGCTCTGACTCAGTGTTTATCACAGCCGCAGGCGCGACACTAGAAAGTATATGACAAGTGGTTTTCACGTGTGTGCGTGCGTGTGTGTGTGTGTGCGCGCGCACGCTGCTGTTACTCCCAGAGGAGTCATTACTCAGGTGATCTTTGCGGGAGCCCCTGAACTCCCACGTTTGAAGTCGGCCTTCTTCTTAGCCCGCCTGGAGCGTGTAGGCGCTCAGTTCACTGCGCTCATTGTTCAAAACAAATCGTTGTGTCTCCCTCTGCACCTTAGCCAAATAGGGAACACATCAGGACTCAGTGGCCAATCTTTAGTGGAATTAAACTGACAAAACAGGGTGGTGTGTGTGTGTGTGTGCTGGGTGGTAGTTGTATTACTTCAATGAACACTTGCTAGATTTGAATGTTGTTATTGTCTCTTGTCCTGCCCGTACTGATCCTTTCCATCCTTCTTTTGCTTTTTTGTTTCCAGATGTGTTGGTGAATAAGAAACCATGTGACTGCGATGTCATCGCCGAATGTAAAGTGGGCGATGCTGTGACCCTGGAGGTGAAACTGACCAATCGGAGCAAGAATTCAGTGGGGCCCCTGGCTCTGAACGTGGTGCCATATCAGGACTATCAGAATGGAGTCCAGAACTACGATCTGGAAGACGGAGTCACCTTCATCGGCTCCAACACCTTCTACATCGACACGGTCGGTCAGCACCAGCGTGCTATGTTCATGTTGCTTCCCAGCAAAGATCTGAGATATGCAAATACACATGTGTTCTTAATGGTGATAGGTTAATTGCATTTTTTGATGTCTTAATTTCTGGAAAGAGGCATAGTTTAGCCTTTTTAGTTTTATATTTATTGTATGCAACAGCCCACTGATATCTAGTAAATGAGCCAACTTACACAAGATCAGTCCAATTAAAAAAGCCAAAGTGAAAATAGTTGAATTTGATTTGGGAGTGGATTTAATCTGAGGATCATTTAAAGGATGATAAGAGAAGATAGATACAGTGTTACCCCCCAAAAATGAATGGTTTATAAGACACTGCAGAAAAGTTGGATTTTAAATGCAGTTTAAAGAGTTTACTAATGTGCAGTATCTGAAGATGGTTACAGCTCTGTTTTCCATATATGCTGCACAGCTGAGACAGACGTGACTTTTGTTTTGATCGATTGCATAAGTCACTGTCAGTTACTTTAAATAGAACTGAGTGGCTAAGTAGACGAGGACAAAAACACAGTGGAAAGTCTAAAAGTTCTACTTTTCTCAGCAAATCAAGCCCAACGCCTCAAAAGGCTGTATGGCTCTTTAACGCTCGTCGTAAAAATATTTCTATTAAAAAGACTTTTTGTTTTGAAGAGATCCTCAGAGTCAGTATTTGTATATAACCGCTTCTCGTTTCTGATGTTAAACAAGCTGCAGGCTGTTGAACACGGCTCGTCTGGTGCCAGAACAAAGAGTATAAAAAGCACATGAAAAAATAGTTCCTCATTTTTATCAACGTGCAGAACTGCTTAATTCTGGCTGACGTTCTCAGCTGAATAAGAACTTGTCTGCTCTTCATCATCAAAGCCAGTCATTCAGCTGAACCGTCATTAAGAACGACAGCGAGGTGACCGCTAACAGTCCGTACTGCTGTGTCTCTTTTCTGTCACCAGGTTAAACCCAAAGAAAGTACTGTATGTGAGGGTGCCCTGCTTTTCCTTTACACCGGAGATTTCTACCTTAATATCAAATTCCAGGACGACAGTGCTGGGCGAGAGCTTCCTTTGGCCTGGTTCACTCTGCCCAGCGTCCACATCAGAGCCCTCGACACTCCACTACAGGCCGGGGCTTAAGGACTTCACGGTCATAGGCCTGACCGAGGGATAGAGCATTTTGTTGCTGTTATATGTAAATACAGTTCCATTATAATGAATTGACATGTGAATATATCATTTTGGTAAATGTTTCTGCATTCGTATAGCTAACACGATGTGTGTGCTTGGGGTGAATAAAACAAAACACATAATCTGACATGCACATTTGGGTAAAATCTGAAAGCATGGAGTCGCCAACATTCACAGAAACAAAATGAGGTCATTTCAGTGCAATCGGTGCACAGAGCAGTAAATCGGCTCATGTTTTCTGGTTAAGACAGCACACCAATTCACACTATTAACCTGCAGCAATGCATGTTAACAACGTTGATCACTGAGGAAGCAGTCGTCTTATTAGCTATGCAGCAGCATCTGATTTCATGTAGCTCTGATTTGTGAGGCTCTGTAATAGACATACAGTGTGGTTGTCAGTTGTAAGGTAAGTGTGCTTGGGTTTTTATATTTCCCGGGGAATAAATAAAGGTGGTTTGTTAACTGGGTGCATACGAACCAAGGTTTGTTTGCTTTTTTAGCCCGTGGGGGTCAACATGGGGCTATTTGGACCAACACTTCCTGTTCTATCAAAGCTTCGATTTTAACAAAGACTGATGCATTAGGCTGATAAAAGGTTATAGTGTGAGCATTGCCAGCAGTTTCAAGATCCACAGTTTACTTGCACGCAACCACATTCTGCTCAAAAAGCCTGCTGCACACTCAGCGTGTTCATAGGTGACATGGCTGCTTATAACAAGAAGGTGATCTGGAACAAAAGTTTGGCCAAATTTAAGTTAAGAATAGTTTTGATTTATAGTTCTGATTTCCTCACCTCATATACTGGCTGGTTAGCAGCAGACTCAACAAGGACGTGCAAAACAATGCAAGCGCTTTCTTTTGTTATCATTAAAGTGCCAAATTCTGGGTTTAGCAAAGAGCGAACACTGAAACGGTTTCCACTGCTGTATGGACCTCGGCATGTATCAGTACGCTGAGTTATAGATGTGTTTGAGTCTCTTAGATTAGGCCTGTTGTGTGTGACTTATGATAGCTGTAAATAAATGTTTAAAGAAGGCAACCATTGTTCATTTGGACGTCATTACAGTTTTCATTTGTCTACCCAAGCCATTAAATATTTGTGTGGATCTTCATTTATCGCGCCCACTGAGGTGACCTTTACTATAACAGCTTTCCGCGGACGCTCGATTCTGACATTTACATTCTTCAAAATCCATAAACTGCAATTAGAGAGAAAAATATTACTGAGTAATAATCATTTTTAATGTTTAATTCATTCTAAAATAAAAAAAAAATGGCAGCCAAACACAATGTTGTTGACCAGTAATAGCTTGCAGGCTGTTTGTACAGTTTGACTTATGTGCGGTATATTTATAGCCTGTGATTGAGTAGCAGCTACACTGACACTCACGGAGTACATTTCTGTGTTTTTATGCTCATTGATGCACTGGGAGTTACCCAGAACACCCACAGCATTGCTAATAGAGTCCATTTGAAAACATTTTCCAGTAACGGTTGAATGTCTGCAAGCTTTCAGGTCACTACTGGTGCCAGCGGAATCTAAAAGAAAGGCTAATAACAAGCTGTCCCACCACCTGACACTGAAGCTGTACACCATCAATGAGTTTTATGCACATAAAGTTGCCCCGGGGCCTCCTCCTGGTGGCACACGCCTCGCCCAGGAACAGTTGAACTCAACTGGCTCCTTTCAATGTGGAGGAGCAGCGGTTCTACTCTGAGCACCTCCCGTATGGCTGAACTTTTCACCCTATCTCTAAGGGAGAGGCCAGCCACCCTTCAGAGGAAGCTCATTTCTGCCGCTTGTATCCGCGATCTCATTCTTTCGGTCACTTAGATTAGGCCAGCTCGTGACCATAGGTGAGGGTACAGCTCTCTCTTCACCACGACGGACCGTTGCAGCATCCGCATCACTGCAGCCGCTGCACCAATCCCTCTATTGATCTCCGGCTCCCTTCTCCCATCACTCGTGAACAAGGCCCCGCATGTAAATCTTTTCCTTAATAATTAATTATTTGAATAACTAGTAACACTACATAAAAAAGCATAATTCCCCATGTAATTTTAATAGAATCTTGTGTATTTTATTGGAAATTTCAATTTGATTATAGTTACATAGACTGTTCTGTAACACTTTATAATACAAATGTTACACTTTCAGTTGCGTTTTACTGCTTCCATATTTCGTCATGTTTATAGTGGCAAAGAATCGTTTTTGGTTTGAGTCCTAGTATTGGAGCAGATTCCACTTATTCACCGTGGATGCCAGATTTTATCCTCATCGGTCAAACCAAACACTTGCCTGTCTTTCAAACGCCACGCCATGGGTTTCTGATTCGCTGTTAGCAAAGTTAATGTGAAGCCGTATTACAACAGTTTAAATTAAAGCTTAAATGGTTTGGTGGCTACAAAGTTCATCAAGACCTTTACAGGATATTTCATGCGTCATATTGGCCAGTGCTCTCCATCAACATCTGCAAAACTCCATTTGAGGCAATTTCTTTTTAGAGTGGCACACAGGCGGGCTTTATAGAAATAGTATCTGAATTTAAAAACATATTTTATCAAAGGTGTTTTGTTTTTATGTATATATTTGAATCTCATCCTTGTCCCACACAGTATGCTGACCTTCCCAGGAGTGAGACCACCCAGAACAGATTTAAGCATCATGTCTTTGAGTTTAAATGAGGTTTCTTATCAAACATCAGCACTGCATTATTAGCCTCCCAGCTTCATTAACTTGCAGCAAACCTGTGATTCTGATTGTAATCAGCCTAACAATCATCCATCAATCTGATGCACTTCCTCCCTGCCTAAAATTAGATTGTTTCAAAAGTGAAGAAAGTCTTTTCTTTCAGGAAAAAACAAGAGATGTTCATTTTGTAGCAAAGACGCCCCCAGAGCTCTGCTGAAGACCATAAAGTGTCTGTATGAAAACGGTGATGAAAATGACTCTCCAAGAAGCCAGAGTTCAATTAAATCTCCGTCGTCCTCTCAGTACTGACTGCTAAGTCATGTCCAGTCACACATATCTGAAACCTTGATATGTAAATGGTGAGGGAGGAGTAGGTGGGGTGTTCAGTTTAGGCGTGTGATGAAGTGTGTTGGCACCTGCACTACACTCCTTCACTCTCATGCCTGTAACACTGCGGAGAGGAAAAACGTGGCACAGGAATCCTCACCTGCTCAATATTTACTGATCCGCTGTGCCTCTGATTTGATACACAGTCTTAACCCTGCAGCATTTAACCCAGTAAATATGAAAAATACCTAACCTGATCTCAGTGTGGATGGATGCTGCTGCTTATGTAGTTAAAGTCCACACAAGATGAAAATGGTAAACTTACCAGGTATTCACATTTATAACAGTCAAACTTAAATAACCCTGTCAGAGGTTTCTTCCTGTTAAAAGGGAGTTTTTCCTTCCCGCTGTCGCCAAAGTGCTTTGTTATAGAGGGTCATTTGATTGTTTTGTTTTTCTCTGTATGTATTATTGTAGGGTCTGCCTTACAATATAAAGCACCTTAAAAAATGGACAAGCTGACTTAAAGATAATAACTAAACAAAAACTACACTTTATTATCTAATTAGACGAGTAAGAGACTTCACTCTAAAACATCACATGACAGACTAGAAGTTTGTCCCTAACCCATCTATCTGCCACAACCCCTTCCAACTCAGCTTCTTTTAAATTCTTATATCTTATTTGCCACACCCACTGTTGTTATAAACCACAGCTGTATACTCAAGACTGTAAAAGACGGACGGCATTACTGCGACATCATCAGTGACATCAGTAGTGCAATCCGCATGTGAAGCCTCGAGTTGAGTTTTCATTGATCTTTGAAGTCCTAGACAACAAATGGAGAGTGAATCTGACTAAGAAGCCGGGGCAGCCTGCGTGCTCACGTGGTAGAGACTTGTCAGTCTCAAGGTCAGTAATGGAAGCCATAATTCACAACATAAAGGACTGGGAACAAGCTTATTACAAGGTTAATAATAATAATTGCAGGGAGTTTGTTTTCTCCTTAGAGGCTGTTGTTGCAAAGCTATTTTCCGTCGTCATGCCTCTTCTAGATCAGGCTTCTCATCGTCCTCACTTCATGTTGTCTGGAAACAGCTTAAGAAAACTGAAATATCTTTTCCCAGAGTATTAAATCAAATCAATCCTCCTATTAGTCACATTCCTGCAATGTAACAAAACAAGTCTGATGAAGTACTTTTACTTAAATGCAACAGAAAATCTGTAATTTCCTTTTCAAAACAATGAAAGCATCACACTAGCACTCATCTACTAGAACAAACCCACACAGAGACATTTGTGCATCAGGACTCATTTTTATCAGTTTTCATTGCACTGTTGTTTGGTCTTGGCCGGTCTTGTTTTCTTAGTAGGTGCAGAAAGTTGTTTGTTTTCTGTTTTTAATACACATGTATGAGTAAAAACATACAAAAAATAAAATAAAAAATAATTCTGTTGGTGCAACCAGGACCCTAAAAAGAGAAGTGACAGGTCAAGGTGCTTTATTTACTGCTCTTAGCTGTGAGCAAAACGCCCTCAACAGTGTGTAAACAGTAATATCTTGTCAAGCACAAACCAGTTAGTTGACATTAATGTGTCTCGTGTTTGTGGCTGGTATTTCCAACTGGGTTGGGGTTGGCCAAGTAGAGTACTCGGCTGTCACTCAGTTAATCCGTCTGGGTTGAATTTCCAACTTCCCTCACTCATCACTGTGGACTTTTTCTGTCATATGTCTTTTCTGTCAGCTCAGATCGTACGCAGAGAAACTCTGCCCGCTCTCAAGCCTTCAGAAATATGTTTCAGTGTCTGTGCAGGCATGATGAGGAGAGCGGCCGTGCAGTAAATTCTGTGTCATTACCATGGAGACTAATCTGAGAAGTTGCCATTATTAAACTTTCCTCTCAGAGCATCTCCAGTAATGCATTAACAGTTCTGTAGGTGGGCTGAGACTGAGCTATGTGCTAAATATAGAGCAACTACAGATCCAGACGCTGCTGATTAGTGGAGCTGTTTAGACTCCTAAATGGCTGTATTTATGAACCACTGATCGATGCCTTGGCTTATGAACACATTCCGCTTCCTACCTGTGTCAATGTGAGTCTTGGGTCAAATTTGCTGGGTTTCCTTCAGAATCTCAAATTAGGAGGAAGGAAAGGAAACCCTTTAAAAAGCCTTACAGAAGAGGAAATGTCATCAATGCATTAAAAAGGCAAAAATAACTCATAAAAACCTTTTACAATTGATAAAGAGTTTGGTATTGTCCACATCAATTTCTTCTGTTTCTGGTTTTAAAAATGAGAGCCTGATATCCACTTACCAGAACATCATACAGCCACTGCTCTATCGAAATTTAAACAAAAATCTGGTAAAAAAAAAAAAAAATCTTTCTTTTTGCATTCATCAGCTCCCCATCAGCCCAAATAGCAAAAAGAAATCAAAAATGCATGTAATGAAAAAGTCTTAGGAGGTTGAAGAGCACGAATCATACATGTTTCAGCTTTTAGCTCCACACCACAATGTGGGAGCATTACACGTAAAGTCCTCAAATGAACAAGATGATGCAGGATTTATTCTCTTTCTGTCTCTGCAAAAATAAGAGAAAACATTTGCATCATGGCTGAAGGAGCAGAAGACCACGGAGAACAATTGCTCCGGTAAATATGTTATTAACTATGTACTGTTTAGGATTATACTATTGTAGAATGTTCAGTTCTCGTTCACACTCCACCTGTACCCTATTCTCATGCGGTGGGTTGCTTTCTAATTCGGAGTATATGGTTTCCACTTCCATCGCTGTGTGTTTCTCAGCTTACTGCAGATTTATCCTCATATGTCTCTGGCAGGGTCGGTTTTTGACAGAGGCCGGCTAAGTTTGTCTTCACCAGATGAGGGGAGGGGAGGGGAGGGGGGGGGGGGGTTGGGGTGGGGGAGG
>VUQR01036767.1:68316-80862 GCA_015108515.1 Hemichromis elongatus
CGCCCTTATACCTACTGAGAGTTCAATGAGGTGATCCTCTCTTATTTGTAAGAAATAATGTAGCATTTGCATCTGGAATGTGAAATAATAATGTTCTTTTTTTTTCTTTGCTGTCTTATTTATAGTTTTAAATTGAAAAACACTGCTATAAGGAACGAGCAAGGCTTTTGCTACACATGCGATGATACTTCTGTTGTTATCCCCTTGGCTACACCGTTACGTTACCTGGGTGTAACCAGTAGGTTCTATCAATGATTAATGTCCTCTGAGGTTTTCTCACTTGATTTGATACTTTTTTCCATCCTCGGTTTGCACGATCAAAAGGATGCTGTGAATTACAGCCAATCTGTTTGGCAGCTGGTCGCTGTATTTCCTCATTATGCTGGCAGAAATTGTACTTGCCGCTCCTCTGAAAACAAGAAAGTTGTTAATATACTGTCTGACTTCTTACTGAAAAATAACTTGAGCCGTTTACCCTAGCTGCACTTTGTAGCAAGTAGATTATTTTCACTTTGCTCGAGTGTCCTACCGGGAGCTTGATGGAGGTCTCCAAGCAGATCGATGGGAATGTGTTTCTGTGGTGCGGATGCTCACTGTGGGAGTCACTCGCTCTGGAGCCGGCTGGTCTGTTTTCAATGCTCAGAGGGTAAACTGTTTGCATGAGGTCCCTCTGTGCAGCCCAGTTTGGCTCTGTGGCTTCATCCTAAAAATAAATAAATAAATAGATAAATAAAAACATATAAAAGAGTGTAGCATGCCCAGTCTGCTTATTTGTAAGAAGCGCTACTCAGCTTGCGATAACAGCTAATTTTCTAAGTCACTGAAGAGAGATTTTCTAATATCTATCAAAACAACCTTGATGATGCACTAAAGATAAAAGTGAAGCTATCTGCGCTTTTGACAAGCATGACTTGGTGCATGCCTGTGTAAGGGTCTTTCTGGGCCCATTGGATTCATTTCCACAATTGTAGGTTGAAATTTCACGGAGGCTGTTTTGCTAAGGCGAGCAGAGCTAATAAGAAAGTGGTGTGTTTCCAGGTTAACTAACAACATTAACAAAAACCCACATTTAGAGTCTGGATAGAGGTGGTTTAATCTACGTGTCTCCCAATTGTGAGTCAAGAACTGGACATTCATAATTTGGACTTACCTAACACTTTGTTTCCAGCAGTGACAAAGACTCAGAGATCTAAGGAAAGAGAGCAAAGATCTGTGGTCACCGATAGCAAAACCATCCCCCTTTGTGTGTGTGTGTGTGTTGTCCCTTTCACGGGTATCCAAAGCAGGTGAAATGGATTAAAGATACATTGTTTTAGTTTGCTCAAAGACATATCTACCTCACATGAGCAATAAGCTTGAGGCTGAGGTAAGCATCATCTAGCTACAGCAGCAGCAGCAGAAGAAGCTATGAAATGTAGGTAGACTGAGAAAAACAAGCCGAACAGATTCTATTTCAAGCTTCAGTGGCCTGTGCTGTTCTTTCTCCCCATTAAACCACTGATTTCATCCATCACAACACTGTCAGTGCATGTGGACAGCATTTTATAAGCATGTTCTCATCCGTGTGAGGAGAGAAACCTATACTACAGATATATATATATATATATATATATATATGTGTGTGTGTGTGTGTGTGTGTTCACATCCCCCAAGGAGGGAGCCTAGCTCTCACAGCCACAGTCTCTTGGTGTTGCGATGACTGGTTGTTCCACTCCAGCACTGACGAAACAGAGCGCAGAGCGCCTCACTCAGACTCCAGCGTGGTTCGGTGAGCTGTTGCTTGATGAACCGTAGCGCCTCTTTGTCGCAGGGGGGCACTGAGTCCAGGTGGTGTCCTTCTTAGGCAGCTTACAAGAGGAGCCGTGCTGAATGAAAATGGGAGAACGTGGGCGTGAGGGGAAATGTAGCTGGTATATAAAGTTTAACAAACACGGCTTTTACTTTCTTCTCATATCCTCATGGGGTTACCATGAAATTCCAATTGCTTGTCAAAAATGACCAGAAACAATCAAACAAACCAAATAATCCCACGTGTTTGCTCTTGTTACACCAGGTCTAACACATATTCACAGGACCTCTTACCAACCAAATGCCAATGTACATGTGAGGTTAGACATCCAACAAACTTCAATACATATAGTAGTTAACTTTTTATATAACTTAACTAAAATGCAGTGGGCTATGTTTAGAAATTATACAAAATATGAATGCGGTATATTATGACTTTGAAGGAGATGCATAGCCACAGGTCGGTTATGTCATATACAGCAAGTTACAAAGACATATCAAAGTTAAAGGTTTCAACTCAGAGACTACACTGCATCATCTGTTGGCACAAGAACCCACTGTGGGACATTTGAATTCATCCATCGTACTGTTTAATATACGCGGAATGCCTCTTAATGGATAATCACTACAACTTCAAAAGAGATGAACCAAAAAGCGCGAAACTTAAATTACTCCTGCCTTCTGGCTCACGAGCATCGTGGCTGTAAGCAGAAGTGAACATCTAAAATCTGATAGTTGTCTGCCAACACTCAGTGAGGTGACAGTGAGCCTGACGGAGCCCAGCATGGCTGGCCGGAAAACAGAGATTTGAGAAAATAAAGGAAATATCTGTTTGCAGTGGGAGTATGTTGACCTGTCAGCATGCTGTAACATGACAGTTCATTTTAACTGTACATTTATTTGCTCCCTGACAATAAAATCTGAAGCTGATACATGCAGACAATCCCAGAAGAAGCACTAAACATTGGCACAAAAAGGGCCACTTGAAGCTGTGTCCAAAAGTACGTGAATCCCCATAGAGTCCAACTTAATGGCATCAAAAAGCAAATAACCGGTACAAGCTCGGGCCTCTGTGGATACATCTGAACAAAGACCATGTGTTCTGTTTTTTAAACCTGTTATAGGTTCATTAAAACAGAGTTTTATTATCTGTTTAAGCTGCAGGTTAACGGTCGTCTCCACCTAAATGATCACATTACCTGGCTTGATGACTTGCTATCAATAACCAATCTAGGCTGCACTACACACACTTCAACCAACACTTATAGCTTAATACAATGGTACAAATTAGTTCGACCTTTAAGGTGTTTTTTTCCAACTTGAGCAGGTGTTCTAGTCGCAAATATGTTTTTCTGATTTGTGATTCTACAATTCAACAAGTTGCACGTTGACTTTTTACTTCTTCCTTCATGCTGAACGATCAGATATGAGAGCGTCGTCGAACTCTTGGAAAATGATGAGCACTTCAGTCGCATGAACGCGGACAGGAAGTCCGTGGGAGGGTCGGTAGGAGTTATCCAAAACGTTTTGTCCTAAAGTGTGTTACACTGAGAGGTTCCTGTGAACGTCGTCAAGTCACATTTCCCAGCAGTCTGGGATTAAAGTGGACTGTGCAACAAAGATCTGACATTTAGCTCACGTCATCCTTTGGCTGCTGGATGCGTTTTGATCCACTATGGCCGCCCCAGGCTGTGAGTCAGCACGGCATACTACACAGCTGCCAAACTGCTGGGTGTTCCTGCTTGCAGCTCAGGCACAAAGAGCGTTTGCGTTTCATTGTTATGTTCATGTAGTTCCCATAAAGGGCCTGCGTATAACACTGCACAGGGACTTTATGTAATTTCTCAGCACATACATTGAGAGCACCGATGACCAATGATACTCCACCTGCTGGACCCTGACAGTCATCTTCACTATGCCGCTCGGCACTGTAATACACTCCCACACGGTCTTATCACAACCACTTTATTCCATCTGTAGAAAGTGTGGGAGTGTGTGGTCTCCCGTATGAGTTATTGCCACGGAACAGCAGCATGAAATCAGCGTCGGTGGCTTGCGCACAGTGTGTGGTCCGCTAGTGTTTTTGATACACGAAAAGTGTCTCTGATACTAAATGTGGGACCCCCAGAGGCTAAAATACAAATACAGTGTAAAAGCACAGTGACGGTAGAGTTACATAGGTTGGAAAAAGCGAATAAAGCAGCGTGGCGTGGGCTCTAATTCTCACAGTATCACCTGCATTATAAACCGCAAACAGCGTGGGTGCATGTGCACTTATTTTGCTCTGGATAGTAGGATTAATAAGGTCATACTACTTTAATTTAACAATGAAAAGGAATTAACACGGTGCTGCACTGATTATGCAACGCGCACTCTTACAGAGTGCTCAAAAATTATGCATGCAGGTGGCCGGCTTTTCAATCCAGTCAGCCGCGTGAAGAAAAGCGAGTGCGTCCCTTAGAAACTGCTGGCATTTCGGACAAAATTTCCAAGCACACACTTGGAACCTCATTGATAGATCGCCTATACATAAATAATAATGTATACTTTATTGATCCCCGTGGGGAAGTTACTCTCTCTGCATTTAACCTATTCACTCAGTGAAGCAGTGTGTAGGGATGGCACCTTGCTCAGGGGTACCTCAGGGTAGCCATTCAGTGGATTTGAACCTCTGACCTTCCTATCATGGGGTGACCATGTTACCTAAGGAGCTATCCCTGTCCCCAAATGTGGAACAACCACATCATAAGGAAAATTGTCTCTTCTATCATTCCTGACAAATGGCAAAATATGTAAATTTCTTTGTGGAAAAATGGAGCAGACGCCATCAAAAGACAGAAAAGAAAAGAACTTGCTGTGGGTGTTTGTCTCATACGTTGACATTTTCAGCCATTCTCTCCTTATAAAACAGACCCGAATGAACGCTGTTTAAAATTCACATCGTTCCTACACGCAATCAGGACTTTATGTCCTAATTGGCAATGATCACGTTCATCCCTGCTCCAATTTGTTTTCTTGCCCTTGACTTTGTGTGAGTCACAGTTTAAAAAAAAATAAATTCTTGTTTACCTTTTACCGGGCCTTGGTACGGCCCCCTCAGGTCATCCTCCGTCTGAAACAAGCCGTCTTAGCTCCTTTCTCCCTCGCTTTAAGCCTGCTTTTCCTAGATCAGAAAAATGCGTGCATATTCTGACCTACAGACAAATATAAACTCATGTAACTCATCGTCCTGTTCAAGAAACCAGTTTGAGGTGATTCAAACTTAGTGATATGCTGTGTTATCCTGCTGGAATCAGAAGATTGGTACACTGTGCTTATACAGGGATGAACATGAACAATGCTCAGTTTCTACTAAGGGGTCAAAGTGTGCCAGGTAAAGGTCATTTCCTTACTACACCAGCACCTCACGTCATCACACCAGCACCATGCTTTCATATTGTTTAAGCCAAATTCTGACCTTACCAACCGAATGTCACGGCAGGAATCAACACTCGTCAGAGCAAGCAAAGATTTTCCAGTCTTCTATTGTCCAACTTTTGATGAGGCCATGTGAACTGATGTGTACATTTCCTGTTCTTAGCTGACAGGAGTGGCACCGGATGTGGTCTTCTGCTGCTGTAGCCTATATGCTTGAAGGTTTGACACGTGCATTCACGTGTGCATACATGTAATGAGTGGTAATTTAAGTCCCCGTTGCTTTCTTATCAGCTCTCAGCAGTCTGGGATCAACAAGACATTTTCGTCCAGAGAACTCTTGCTCAATAGATATTTTCTCTTTTTCAGTCCATTCTCAGTAAACCCTAGAGATGGTTCTGTGGGAAAATCCCAGTAGATCAGTTGTTTCTGAAGTACCCAGTCCAGCCCATCTGGCACCAGGCACAGGTCATCTTGACCATGTCTTACACGCCTCGATGCATTGACTTACTATGTGATTGACTGCTGTAACAAAATAGTGACGAACATTCAAAAGCAAATCATAAGTTTCGAGGATGAATACAATTTCAAACAAATGAAAGAAAATGAGAGTTTACATGGATATACGTGAGGGGGAAAGTCTCTTTTATTTAGAGCAGTGCTCAAGCCTCAGCTTCTACTTTTTGAGCTGTTTCTTGGTAAATTTGTTAGTGTGCGTAGGATGATTATGCTGTTGACTTTGGGACAGGTGGCCCCACCTTATCGCCAAGAACCCTTTGATATCACACTGAATTGTTAGTTGAATCAATGAATGCAAGCTGTTCTGTTCCTGAGGGAGAAAAGCAAACCCAAACAGAAACGCCACAATTCAAAATTGGTTTGATGTTTTTCTCCTCAAAATTTGCATCACACCTGCAAACTTTTGCTGTTACCCTGTCTCCTGTTTGTCTGCCTAGAGCATGCTAATCCTAGTTCCTTGATCTGTCCATACGTCCATTGTTCAACTGCTGTAACAATTACTCACAAATACTTTAAGGAGGCTACTGGAGACTTCTTTATCTTATTAAAATTTCAAACAGTCTGCAGTTTGGCTCAATATGTTGAGTGACCCATCTTTGGGAATGACCACAAGGTGAAGATGATTTTTCTTTGTTTTAAAATCCCTTTCCTGCTCATAGGCATCCATATGGTCTTTTCTTTTGAAGGCCTTCTTTAAAGTCTTAACACAACGGTACCAAAGGGAACACCAGTACCTTGACGTCAGAGGTTTAAATAAGATATAATCCACCTGCCACTCCATTTGGAGGTTCTACTGTCTAAGACCTAATCTGGAAATCTTGAATCTTTCTGATGAATTTCAATTCCTGATGAATGTGTAAGTACCTGCAAATGTGCTGAATATGTTAATGTGTTAATATGTTAATAAGAGGCCTGATTAGCTTTAAGTTAAGTGTGTGCTAAAGTGTGTGTGTGTGTGCTAAAGTTAGATGCCATAAAAATCCTGGCAAGTCTTTGTATGGTGTACCAGACAGAAGTTAAGGTGGAAAACAGCAAAGCCAGTTTTCAGTTGCAGGTAAGTTGTAATGTGGAGCCAAGAGTCGATGGGCTGACCATTAGTGAAGGCTGCCTGGCTGCTGTGGATCAACATTATCACAGACCTGCTGGGATGTGTGTCCTACGTTTCTGAATCGCAAAAAATAACTGAGACCTCAGTTTGAGATAACTATCTAACTAGACAAAGTCATGTCTGTGAGGCTTGAGAGAGGCAACAGCGGCCTGCCCGGCCAAGTGGTGTCCATTTCACTGGGGAGGTGATTTTAGTGAGAACGGTGTGAATGTCTGTTGCTTAGCAGCACTCAATGACCATATTTCCCGATGCTGGGCAATGAGCGTCATTAGGTGCAGGCTAACAGGGGGATATACAGTGACACCTGGGACAGCTCAGAGTCCTGCCAGGAGCAGGCTGCAGGATGTGAATGCTACATGACAAATTTGTACTAATTTTGCACTGGGAGGATTGTGATGACCACGCTGCGCTGTGGCTGCTGTAGAATGCATTCAGCGAAATGTTCTCTACAGAGGTTTAATTGGCATTTTATGGGACGCACGGGGAGATTATGCTTTGAAGTTAATGGCAGTTATCACCAGTGAGCAGAGCAGAGCAGAGCTGATGCCGGTACTGTGCTCCAGGTTTCTCGTGATTCGTTTGTTCGGCTCATAGAACATAACATTACAATTTATCTCACCTAAAGCACATTTCGAGTTTGTATCTGTATGAAATAGTGTCAGAGAAATCCCCCTTTGTACATTTTAATTTGTTGGGGTCATTAACTCTAAAACCTGTAAAAAAAAAATGTACTAAGAGAGTTCAAGAAGAAGAGAAACAGAATAACCTTTTAATAATTAACTGAAACAAATCTTCAAAACTAATAAACGCAAAGGAAATGAAAAGATAAGTGGGCAATATACAGTAACCACTGATCAGCCCCGAAATGTCTGCATGTATATAGTACACGTACTGTGTACCCAAGGCATCCTTTCTCCCTAAAAACAAGCCGCGGATCCTTTGAGACATGTAGGTTGTGCAGTGCGTGGACTGTGTTATGATTCCTGAGCCATTCCTGAGGCATTTGTGATGTGGCAGGATGCACAGTCATACAAGGGGAGCCTGCTTCTCGTGTTACTATTGTAAAAACACAAGAAATAAATTACCACCAAAGCCTGTAAATAAAAGATGGCAGTAGTCACCATGATGACAGGACTCTGCATTTTGAAGCATGGAAATTAAACATCATTTTGACTAAAACCATGTTTTAAGAGTGTTAGTGTTAGTGATAGGTCATCATCTAAAATCACCAAGCCTGGTTAGAAAACGGCATTCAATGATCCATGTGCGTGAAAATCTTTCTCGTTTATTTGTCTTTATTGCTTCTTGTAACACACTGTAAAGATGAAAAAGCTTCATTTTTGGACCCATAAATGGTAAATGGACAGATTCTTATATAGAACTATTCTTGAAATCAGCAGTCCCCAACTCCCGGGCCAGGGACCGGTACCGGTCCGTGAGTCGTTTGGTTCCAGGGCCGCGAAAGTTGAGGCTCAGTGTGAAATTTATGGTTTTCAGGATTTTTATTGGTTTTTATCGTTATTATATATTGTTTTTATCGTTAACTCAGTTTCCCTGAGTCTTTTCTGGTGTGTTATGAATACATTTTCTTTCTTTTTTTTGGTACCGGTACTGGTTTTATTTTGTTGTATTTATCCGCAACACCTTAAAGGCCGGTCTGTGAAAATGTTGTTGGACATAAACCGGTCCGTGGCGCAAAAAAGGTTGGGGGCCGCAGCTTTAAAGCACTCAAGGTGCTTTATACAACATGCCTCATTCACACAAGCACTAAGTTTAAGTTCTGTCTATCTCCCATTCACACACACTCACGTGGATGCAGAGAGCAACTTGGGGTACATATCTTCCCCAAGGACATTTGGCAGTGCAGCAGCCAGGAATCAAACCACTATATTTTTACATATGATCTACAAACTTTTGGAATATTTTCAATATTAATGAATTCAGTATTAAATATGAAATTGGGTATTGAGCAAATGCGCTATCCAAAACCGCATTGTTAATTTCTAAATATTTTTCTTTTAAGCATCTTCTACATTCTTCAGAGTTCTCTATAATTCTTCGAGTATTACATCCTTTACTAAACTGCAGTATTTTGTGACATAGGGCTAACACAGTGTAGAGTGTGTAGAGTGTAGAACTACAGTCTTCGGTGATGATGCAGAAAATCCATATGGCTCTTGCCAGTAATTGTCAGCTAAGAGCAAGAAAGTCTCTCTGCACAGCACTAATTACTGGCTTTTACTTTTCTGACAGTCCATCGACATTTTCCTGTACTGTTTATTGGTGAAATATTGGTGATGTTTGAGTATCTGTTACTGGAAATAACTATTGCTTCTGATTGTTCTGTCAGACTAATCTATAATGTAATTTAAGAATTTGAACTAATACTAAGAAGAATGAATAATGAATAAATTTTGAATAATACATGACCAGCAACCTAGGCGAACTCTGGTTTATTAAAATCTATGTATTATTTTCAAAGGTTCACTATTATATTTTAATAACAAAATCTATTGTTCTTGTAAAAATCTAAAAACAGACAGACCATGTGAGTGTTTTTTCACAGTCACAGCAGCTTCTACACTAAACACCTAAAGGATCCACACAACAGATCTGCCTACCAGTTTGTCACACCATGGCATGTTGTAACGCAATGCAGTGCAGTGAACGCATAAACAGAGTTTCCTTAACACCCGGTTGAGCAGACATCTAAGTATCTGCTTTACTGTTGTGTTACTGATGTGTCCTTGTGGCCACAGTCCGAAAAAGTATTATAGCTGAAGAATTTCTTCACCGTGACCTATGCAATCTCAGTTAACCCTTAAAATGTTTTAAGTCAACCTGTCTAGGATTAGGTTTCACATTCACTCTCTGGAATTTTCACCTCAGATAGAATTCTTATAGAAAAACTGTGAGGCCGAAATTCACGTAAAACAGTTCAAAGCTCACATCTTTTGGTTCCTGAAACTTTGCTTGTTTTGCATGTTGCTAAAATGCAACATTACTCTATCCCTGCCACTTAGAGGTAGGGTAGACAGAGGTTAAAAGACACCTCAGTTAAATGCTTAGATGTAAAAGTTTTCAGAGTGTGAGTTAAAAATAGCAGTCCAAGCTACTTTGCCTGAAACCGGAACATGTTTAGTTGCATGCAGGGAGCCATCCTAGGTGTCCAGTTTCCTTTGATTTTTCTATGCTAATATTAATTGGCTCCTATTTTTCTTTTTTTTTACTTAGAACACCTGCTGTCTTCCTGCTGTCTACATGCGTCTTTCCTCTCCCTCTTTCTCCTTTCCTTAGCAGTGCTAACCACTACCCACTCTTTCGGCATTTTCGTTCTTTCTCTTCATCTGGTTTAACCCTCTGAGGTCATTATAAGTGATATCCCTAATCCTACCCCACCTGACATATTTTTACATATTATATATATATATATATATATATATTTTTAGATATGTGTAAGAAAATTAATTTTATGTTCCCAAATGCAAATCATTAGGGAATAATTTCATAAAGACAAAAATTACAGAGTTAAAGTTATCTGTCCATCCATCCATCCGCTTATCCTTTTCAGGGTTGCGGGGGGTGCTGGAGCCTATCCCAGCTGTCTTAGGGTGAGAGGCAGGGTACACCCTGGACAGGTCGCCAGTCTGTCGCAGGGCTAACACACAGGGACAGACAATCGTTTGCACTCAGATTCTCTCCTATAGGCAATTTAGATTTTTCAATTAATCTATCCCCACAAACTGCATGTCTTTGGACTGTGGGACGAAGCTGGAGCACCCAGGGAGAACCCACACAAACACGGGGAGAACATGCAAACACCACACAGAAAGACCCCGGCCTGATGGAAGAATTGAACTCAGGACCTTCTTGCTGTGCGGCAGCAGTGCTAACCACTATTTGTGCCCTACATGTTAACTAGACTTGCTGTTTTCACTGATATAATTCTAGCAATATGCGTGTCTTTAGTGCATTTATTAAGGACTGATTCCATTGTGTCATTCCAGAGGTGCCAGCAAAACAGTCAAGACCCATCAAGTTTGAGAAAACATCTGCATTAATTATAAGCATTAGCCGGCAATGAAATTTTAGGAAGTGAGGTGAAAAGTAGGGTAACACTGTGTGTGAGTTTATAAACAGCTCATTTAGGTAACAGACCAGTGGAAATGACCCTTACATCAGTGCAGCTGCTTGCGTGAAGAGGGAAACAACTGATAGAAAATGAAAGAATTTAAAAACAGATAAGTATGGTTCAAGCCTTTCAAATGACTGAATGAAATAATTCAGTTGACACTATGTCAGCAACATTACCATGCTAGCATAACTAGCGTTTTAAAAAAATGACTGCAAGTTACAAAATTCTGTGACTGAAAAAATGTAGAGACTGGACTATATAGAGCAGAGCCGCCCTGGCATGTTTGTACAGCGCCTTTGGATCGAATTTTAACAAAAAAACAGTAAGCAATGATTGAAAATCCTACAAAAGGATTTTCAAAAGATGGGAAGAAAATATGGAAGTGGTGGTATTAAAAAGGACATTTCAATAATCTAATATTTCGGAGGAACATTTTGCAACTAATTAGGTTGACTGGCATTGGGTCAGTAACAGGTCAGTAAACAGTGACTGGGTATACAAAAAGCATGTTAGAGAGGCGGAGTTTCTCAGAATTAAAGATGGGCTGAGGTTCATCATCACCTACAAATTGTGAAACAATCTAAGAATATTTTTCCTTCATTTACATGTATTTATGCCTTTAGTTCTTAGCTTAGTTATATATGACTTGGGGTGTATTAGTTCCCTTTCGTGTTCCCATTCTGTTCCTTCAGTCTCGTCACTATTTGTCTTTCTGGTTCACCTGTTTTCCTGTTCATCTGGGCCTCTCTTTCCTTTCTTTCTTTTGGCAGTCATTAGTCTCTGTGTGTTGAGTTTTACTTCCGTGTCACTTGTCTTCTGCTGTGTTCCCCATTTGTTTCCACTTCCCTCATTATCTTTTGTATATATTGTTGCAGTCTCCTCCTTTGTTGAGTTGTCCCTTTAAGCTGTGTGTGTTTCCAAGTCCCATATTCTTACGTGTAATGATTTCTGGAAACCTTGGATTCCCAGGCATGCGGTTGTGTGTTCTCTGGTTTTCTGGACTTTGTAATCATCACTTGGTGTTTAAAATTTTAAAGCCAACTCTAGATTCACATGTCCTGCAAATGGGTCTGCAAGATTACCAACACAGTGTAACATGAAACCTGGTGGCTACATCCCTCTTCTACATACAGTATGTTTTATTGGCTTTAAAAATTATAACAATTGCATATTAGTTACTAAATTTGTGTAAGATGTATCTTTTTTAATACATTTTCTCTAATTCTCTAATTCTTTTTAGTTTATACATTTTAATATATAAAGTATAAATATCCTGTGATATAGATATAATTTACACTTGGTTATAGATAAAACCTTTAAGAAAATACAGTCTAATATAACCTCTCTGTACTATAGACAGAAGTAGTTAGTGCATAGACAGACACAGACACAGACATGGGAGACTTGAAAGAGTGCATTTAAAAAAGAAGAAAATTTATGAAATACAATTTTAAATGATTTATGGAATTATGATTTTCCCCAAAGGTTGCAGAAGCATGAGTCACCTTTGTTAGTACTCATCTCTCCTGTGATGTTTTATCACTGAAATTACTCTTAGACAACACTGTGCTGAAAGCTGAAG
>VUQR01036767.1:80898-109664 GCA_015108515.1 Hemichromis elongatus
CAAAGCAGAAGCCCCCCCCCCCCCCCAAAAAAAAACCCCCAAAGAAAACCGAGGAGTGATGCAGCAATAACTATTCGATAAGATGTTGGATGACTCATTGTTGATTAGTAGTTTCCAGGAGACAGCGTGGCCTCTGAGTCTCCTTTTTGGAAGTATGTGTGTGACTGGGTGTCAAGAAGGTAAACAGAGAATTGTAGATGTATATCTGAGTAGAGGCAGCAGCTCGTATTTACATTAGATGCTTTGCTGTTAAAACCTATCACTGCCGTAGTCAAGAAACTAACTTCTTAAATGTAAGTGTATGAATATTAGAGGTCCATAATAAACACAGAGATGTAAAAATCATCTCTCTGATGGAGAAGGAAAGATTATATTAGAATTACATATATCCTTACAATGCTGAGCTAATGCATTATGTTTAAAGCAGGATTTACCATGGACCACAAACCTGCGACAGCTGGCATATTTTGCCTCTGCAGCAGTTCAGCTGGGACATTGTGAACAACACACAGAGAAGAACAAATCACAACAAAGGAAACAGCAATAAATAATTCAGCCAGAAATTGAAATTGCACACCATAACTGATATTTTTAGGAAAAAAAATGATGCTGTGTTAGACTGCTGTTAGTTAGCTCTGTGGTTGCTGGTTACATCCTTCAGGCTGGAGATCAATCTGAGCAACCTGCAATAGTGTCAATGTGGCCAGCTGGATAGGTTGTGGCTGACCTGGAATAGATGGTACGGGCAAAAGACTGTTGCAGCAAAAACCTGCATAAATATCAAGAAGATGGCATATTAAAGGAAATTAATCAGACCCCATCAAACAGCATCCACTTTCAATCAGACTGGTGTTGGTAAAAATTGTACTTTTGCACCAAGGGAGTTCATGACCTAATAATGTTGTCATATCGCGGCATGGAGTTTTGTGTGGCCTTAAAAATTTGAGAAAACTGTCTTAGTGGAGGACAAAAGAGTGGCAGGCCTAAAAATCTATCTCGAGCATGTGAACAAAAAGCAGCCAACATCGAAAAAAGAGCTTTGCATATCGGTGAGTAAGCCTGGAGAAGTATTTCAGAAGACGAGATAAAGAAATTAAAAGCAAACTTGCAAAAGAGAGTGCGGGCTATGTGAAGGAAAAAACATTCACAGCAAATACTGACTTTCAAGCCTCAAAGCTTCTTTGCAAATGTTTGCACATTTCAATAAATCACTGCATCCAATTTTCCACTATCCAAGCAAAATATAAATAAATGAAGGGGCTGAAGACTTTTGCACAGTACTGTATATTTCTACTTTTCCTCTGTCTACTTTCTCATTACCATACTTGATGATCTCTAACCTTGTTTTGGTGTACTCGTGTCTGTTGGCTTCTGTTCCTTTTAGCCTCAGGGGGTTGTGTGTTGTTCTTCTTGCTGAATCCTGCATGGCTGTTCAGATCCATCAGGTGAGACGCACATGAGGAGACTGTTCCACAAAAAAAAGGGTTTAACCATTCATGCAATGAATACATCCTCTGTTACTAGTGTCACGTAGAGAATTACAGTCACTGCAGACATACAAAGACTTACTTATGTGATGGATTACATACCCATTTTGCATCTACCTTTAGCATTCAGGCTGCTCTGCTTAAAGCTCACACTCTCTCTTTTATATAGTATCTACCTCATTCCTAAGAAAAGATTGAACTGAGAGCTAACAGAAGATTCAGGGACTACAAATGTGACTTTTATAAGTTGATAGTGCAATAGACTGTTTACTTCTCTAAATTCAGCTAATTTCAGATTTTCTGTTTGGTAAACACAAGGAGAATAACCATTCACATACAGAATTCATTTCTTTTTATTAATAACAATAATTACTGGTGCAGGCAATGGAACAGTTTCTGTGACCTTGAGAACTTTTCCTGACAAGAAATGCTTCAGTGAGAATGCAGGCAATGTCAGGTTTGCGATATTACTGAAGTAATATCGCAGTCGACTGGTGCTCGAAATGCCTCATTGCAATCTATTTTTAATGAGGCGGTTTCTGATGTCGCTTTACCAAAAAGTCACACTTATTCGGGGCGTTCCATTGGTGTATACTACACATTATTCTCTCAGCAAGTTGAGACACATTTACATGAGGGAATAATGGATTGTATTAAAGCAGTGTGACAGAATAATTCAAGGAACTATCCACAGTACCAGTCAGGGTGGCTGGGTCATCAAAATGTGACCAAGACACTGGAGGGATGGAAAGGAGTGGTTTGATTTGTGAAAGGTAGCGTGGATTTTCATTGAGGCTGGGAGTTTTTATTGCAAACTGCAGACTGTCAGTCTCATCTAGTCCAAAAACATTAGGGGCTAATTTCTTTCTTTTGACAATTCAGAGGGATATCTTTGGAAGACGGCCAAACTTTCTGACCTGGCTCATATTGGGGGGGACCTGGGCTCCTCCTTCTGACGGCCAGAAGACAGTTCTGAGAAGAGCTGATTTGGTGTTTGCGACGGCAAAGATGGTTGCCGGTGACAGCCGATCCTTTTTCTTGGATGGGAATAGCGGAGGTTAATAACTTACTGAGGCTTCAAAAGGTCACGCAAGGGACAAGGAGGTTAGTGTTCTGTGAGCGTATTCAACCCAGGCTAAATGGGAGCTCCAAGAGGGAGGTTTTGTAGAAACCCCCTAGTGCAGTGCCTCCTTGAGCTCTTGATTAGCTCTTTCAGTCTGGCCATTTATCTACCATTGTGGGCGGTAGCAGGAAGCTACTAATTTACTGATTAAATAACTTTTGTTCCCAATGCTTTAGAGAAAGATTCCAAAATTTCACAATAAACTTAGGGGCCTGATCAGAGACTATGTCATTGGAATACCATGGAGATACACATTATGAGATTATGAGCTTAGCTGTTTGCCTGGAAATTTCGGTAGAGTGATAAAATGAGCAATTTTTGATTAAGATGGCTATATTACCTTAGGTAGAGGCAGACCAGTTACAAAGTCTAAAGCTATGTGAGACGAGGGATTACCTGGGAAAGGTAATTTTTGCAGTAAACCATCATTGGGAACAGGCTGCACAGGCTCAGACATAATCTCTAGTGGTGCTGGTCTCAAAGGAGAAGTATCTAGAAGCAGCATCAGGCTTTAGGTTACAAAAACTTGGGCAACAAGAAATGGTAGTGTTGAATCAAACAAAAAACAGCCTCCACCTAGCTTGTCTGGAGTTAAGGTATTTAGCCTTTTTGAGTAAAGACAAGTTATTGTGGTCAGTCCAAACTATGAAAGGCTCCTTTGGTCCCTCCAACTAGTGTCTCCATTCTTCCAAGTCCACTTTTACAACAAGCAAGTCATGTTTAACAACATCATAACCACAGTGAAAAGAAAGCATATTGGTGGAGCTTCCTGTCTGCTTCCACGTGTTCGAGAGAACAGCCTCCACCTCAGGAACAAACAAGATAACTGGAGTGGAATTAGCAGGAGATGGAAGTGTCTCTTTCTCTACAACGTCCTTACAACGTCCATTGAATCAATTATATATTCTAATAAGAAGTATCCCTAGCTCTTTAAACATCTAGGTCTTGTCTTAAAAATCTTTTATTTTATTGTTTCAGGAGTGATATAAGGCACCTTTCAGTCTTTTCCTCCCAGCCAGTTTCAACAGCTGGGAGGAAAAATTCAACAGAAAACTCGTTACCCTCATGATGAGGGTGGTCAAGACTGTCATACAGCCTTCAGTGAAGCAAACATAGACAATGGTTTCAATGGGGTTACTTAAAAACAGCATGCCTCAGTCCAAAGTAGAGTCAAATCCTTTAAGAACTGTTTTCTTGTTGTTATGTCTGATGTGTTCCTCTTTCATTCCCACCTGTCGCCCATCCTCTCATTATCCTGTGTGTATTTAAGTCCTCAGTCTCTTGTTGTGTTGTTCATGTTAGCTGTGTGTTCTTGTGTGTGTGTTCCTTGTGCCCTCTTTATGGCAAGTTGTGAGTTTACAAAAATTTCAGTTTCTGGTTTATCTTTAATTTGTTTCTTTTGGTGTTCCTTTGTACCTTTTTCAGCCTCTTTCACATTAATAAAGCTGCCTCTTTTAGTTTATTTCTCCTACCTCTGAGTCCTGCGTTTGGGTCCTACCCTTGCCTACCACACAACCTACTATGACAGAAAGTTTAAAACTATCATTAGGAAAAGCTCAGAGCAAGTGACTGAGGCATCATTAGTCCGGATAAATTTGAAAACGGTGTTTTCGCCTGAACACGCTCCGCCTCCACACTATCGTTTTCAGTTGTTTTCACAGAGTTTTTCTTCCACATTGAAACGGCCGAAAACGCTTACGTTCCTGTGCCGTGCATGGGCGAAATGTAAGACGATTCACCCTGTGTCATTTCTGCCTGCTGTATATTTACTTTCCGTCTCTTTGAAACGTCACGGCAAAATGTCAAGGAAAAGCTTTTTAAAACTGAGAGCAAACAAAACAACAGCTGTTTAACGCCCTCCGCCAACTTAGTTTAATTGCTCACATGACTGCATCATATGACTACCATGCGTCATCGTTTCCGAAAGTCTCCGTTTTCGCTGTCCACACTGCGACGCGAAAGCACCGTTTTCAAATGTATCTGTTTTCGAGAGCATTTTTAAAAAGCTCTGTTTTCCTTGACCAAAAACGCCGCCTCAGTGTGGACGGGAGGCCAAAACGGAGAGAAAACATATCAGTGTGATCGTGGCCTGAGTAACATAGAGCAATCCCTAAAGATTTAGGCATGCGATAGCATGTTTGTGTATGGAGGACTGCAGCAAAGTGGTCCCGTGACTCAGTGGGAGGCACTTGAGGTGGCTTAGCATTTATGTATTGAACTGGGTTAAACATTTGGTGTAGCGGAGCATATTTGTTCAACCAGGGAAGGCAAAATTTGGTCTTGTAGACCTAATAGAATGCCTGTGTCTGCAGGGTCCAGAGGCCAAGTTATTCTGTCATATTTAAGTATTATCTGGACCCAGTAAGCATAGTCAGACTACTAACTAGCGCTTTAAATGGTTTATTAAACAGATGAGAAGCTGGAGCAAAAAAGCTGGTTAATGACTCAGGAGGGTGAGTTCATTATGGCAGTGGGGCAGGAGCATCTGTTGGAGAGGAGAGATAGAGGCTAAGGTGGGATTGAAAATAATCCAAAGGGTAGCTCAAAAAAGAGTGGCTCACTTGATATTTCTTGGAACTGCTGATGGGAGGGGCTGTTGTCAGTGAGGTGAGTGTTGGAGGCAGAGTTGATGACTTAGTGGAGCGGGTGCAGGCAGGTAAGTTGCAGGTTTCTATATTGGCAGTTAGTTTTAGAAAAACCAGTCCAACTGGGCTCAGAAGACTCCATGAAGAAAATATGAGTCAAGTATAGTGTAGCTCAAATGTGCTTCAGGCAAAGAGCAGAAGACAGCAGAATTTAAATGAGCGAAAAGGACGAACACTAAGAACATGGAAGGCCTAATTAATAATACTCCAAATTTTGGTATTGCTCTGATACCGGTATTGCTGATATCGATACTTTCAACTTATAGAGGCAGCTTATGTAGGGGAGTGCAGTGTGTACATATGAGACGACTCATCAGTTTGCAAATTCTGAACACATTGTAAATCACTCTGAATTTTTATTTTCCACAGTAATTAGTTAACACAACAAAATGCACCTTTCAGCTTTTTATTTTAAAACTGTATTTTTTTTTTAGACCTGGAGAGTAAGTGTGTCTGTCTCCAAAACACATTGGGTCAACTTCTGTTCAGTAATTGTGCAGTAGGCTATAAATAAAATAGACGTGAGAGTCAAAAAAATGGTTCAGTGCATGTTTGAGGTAATTTTTTTTCCTCTCTTCCAAAAAAATTAACACAATTCAGTAAGCTACATATTGAATGTATAGAAAAGTTAATAAGGTAACGAACCTATCTCACTAGTATCAATCTGATACCAACTCCGTGGGTTCGGTACCATTGATATTTCGATCATTTCACCCACCTCTAAAAATTACCGCTATACTGGCGACAACGATTTGCCTGAGAGCAGTAGTTTTTACATATCTATAGGTGAAGACAGTGCAATTGGAAGGAAATCCCTATAGAAAGTAACTTTGCCTGCAGATGGAGCCTGTGAAGGAACCCCAGCCCACATCTCCACCTGCGAACAAGAGAGCGGGAGAGAAAGAGGGGAAAGAACTCAAAAACAAAACACATGCCTGCCTGGACCATTAAAAATAGATCTAAATTTGGAAAGTTCTCATTCACAAACAGGAACTTGTCTGCTAGAGGCGACTGTAATGTTCAAATAATGGAAAGGAATGGATTGAAATCCAGTAAATAGACCAGTTCTTATATAGCGCTTTTTTACTCTACCTGAACCCTCAAAGTGCATTGATATCTGGTCATTGGACAGACCATTTGAGTATAGTGAGGTCAGTGTCATGTTTAAGTGTCTAAAGTGTACCAAGAAAATACCCCCCCAACACCATTACAGCATTACTACCATTACTACCTCAACTGTTCATTCAGGTTAGATTTAAGCATATATGTTGTTTACCTGAATGTTTCAGCAGAAATCAGGACTCAGCAGACCATGCAGTGTTTTTCTTTCTTTCCTCTACCGTCCAATAATCCTTAGTTCATGTGAATTATAGCCCAAGTTTCCTACTCTTAGCCGACAGCAGTGGCACCCAGTGGGGCCTTTTGCAGCCGTAGCCTTGCTGTCTGGTTCTAGATTGGACACATTTTGGTTCAGAGTTGCTCTTCTACATACATTGGTTGTACCGAATGGTTATTTGAGTTACTGTAGCTTTTCTCTCTCTAGACGTGGCTTTTTACTTCTGACATTAGCAGAGGATTTTCACCCAGAGAACTCCTGGACACTGCTCACATTATTTTTGGACCGTTCTGTATGAATCCTAGATGGTTGTGTGGGAAGATCCCAGTAGATCAGCAGTTTCTGAAATATTCAGTCCAACCCTTCTGGCATGAGAACCATGCCACACTTAAATTACCTTTCTTCTTCATTCTGATTACTACAGCCACCAAAGGTGTCTGTGTAGAAGTCTGTCAAAGGATCAAATAAAATGAGATCCAGCATAGACACCACTAAGTTTAATGCAACATGTCTTCTGCTTTCCACTGGGTTCCCTGGACCTGTAGAAGACAAAGCAAAATAGGTGCCGATTTCCAAACCTCTAGCAGTATGATTGCTTCTGTACTGACCACCTTACCTCACGAGCTTTAATTGATTAGAAGTGCTATTTGGAGGGACACGAAACAAATCTAAGCTGCACACACATATTGGCTATGATCCTGCTCCTGTTCATGTCATATGATTTGAAGATGGCGGTGACATGCTATTAGGAAAGTTTTCTTTAGAGCCACTAGTAAATCTCCACCCTGTATGATTTCTAATGTCTTGAAATCAATATCAGGACTTGAGAACAGGATTTGGTGACTGAAACATGTATTACTAATGTTTCCCGCCTTTAACTTTGACTTTTTGTAAGACGCTTAACACCCTTGGTTGTCGTGCTAGTTGATGTTAGCTGCCTTTTCTTTTCTTTTGCAAATATCATGAATGACTTGTTGATTCAAGAACATCCAGAATAACAAAAAGAAGAAGTTAGTTTTATAAATGTTGTGTTACGTTCAGTGGTCACTGCAAGAGGCAAAACAAAGCGCTGTTTTACAAAAAAATGTTGGTGCTGACTTTAATGTGAAAGTGATTTCAGTCTGTATGCTTTCTTCTCTGTCATACTGCACTCACTGGAAGTTTCTGAATAAGAGCATAGGACAAAACACTTAAAATGTAAATGCAATCTTTCTACATGGCTGGCAGGCATCTCTGATGTCAGTGGAATTGCCTCTTTGTCAGTGTACAATTGTACATTTGACATTTTTTTTTCTTAACAACAGAGTTAAGCTGGCTCGCAGCTGAAAGACCATAACCATTATGGGACCATAACAAAGTGGAATTGTAGGCAGACTTGTGTTTCAAAAAGCACTGATAACGAAAGGTTCCCTGCCTGTAGCAGGTAACCATGGCGTTTCCACTTCCCAGACACATTAAGCTCTTGTTGGTGACGTGGTGGAGACTCAGGCAGAGAGCTGAACAAGGTGTTCTCACCTCTGCGCTCTCCGCTCTTCTTGACCTTCATTAAAAAGCCACGGCCTGTAGCAATTAATGCCACCAGGGCACCTGAAATAATGTGAGGCAGATTAACCTCGGGATCAAAGGACCAGAAGGCAGTTGGTTTAAGCTACTGCTTGACACTTGTTGAGTTACTATCCATCTTGTATGTGAGTACTAATGAGGGACTACCTTGATAGTGTTATGAATTATGGATGATACATGTTATATAACCAGCTTTGTGTGAAAATGAAAGACCACTTATAGAGAAATATCTGCTAATTCACAGCAATCATTTGCGTAGAAAATCATGTTTAGACAATAACTTTCTAGCTCAAATGATCTTTTTGTTGTATGAATGTTACATGTTTTAATATTATGTTTCATTTTCCAATACTAATATATTCTCTCAATCCAGTCAAAAATACATGCCTTCATTTCCAATGTGATGTAAAATCACATATCAAACTGTAACATAAAATGTATCATAGAGAATACAATAGACTAAAAATGAAACTCTTGACTTTCGGCTTTGTTGCTCGGTGCATGGCTTTGACTCATCGGCCTCGTTTATCAACGCAGCAGGTGGTTATTTAACTTCCTGATAGCCATCACGTGGCATATCTACGGTAAAGATTCGATTTCGTTTTATGTTTTAAATGCTATATGCTCACATTTTCAGCAAGTTCATGTTATGAATAAAGTATCTTACATTTTTTTCTGTTGGGATGTTCCAAACAGGCAAAATCTCCATTGAAAATGGTTGACATGACCAAACACTTCCCCTAGCCTTAGCTTTAACGAGTCAGCAGTGCCCTGGTGCATGTGGAAGAGGATGAAGTAAAAAACCTCTGATAAACCAGAACAGCACTAACAAAGTTTGCAAATACAAACTGTTGTACTATATGTATTATATGACATAATCCATGGTTACACTGTAACCTCTGTTCTCTTGGAGACTATCTCTCCACTCTCTTATATATTCTATACATAAATCATATGCCCTTCTACATATTCTATATATAATGTGGATTATTTAACAGATGTATAATGTGCACAATGAGGTATAGAAAGAGGCTTAATATGGTGTAGACTGCTGTTAGACTCCAGTAGGTCTTCAGGTGGGCTGGAATAAGGTGACCGTGAAGGCCATTGCATATAATACATTTTAAAATTCCTCAAACCTTTGAGTGACCCCTTGGGATCTTTCAACTGATCAATTTTGAAGCAGCCGACAGGATTTAAGCGTCACAGTTAAAAGACTGTTTTGGGGCTGTTGTCTGCTGTTAAAATGTTATTCATTTTAAACAATGCCAACAATATTTTCTATAAACTTTAACTTTAATATATTGTTTAGTCGTGAATATTTAATGCTACTTTACAGACTTGTGTTGTTTTAGGGATTATGTTTGAGTCATGAGCAGATCAGAGACTGACAATTCTTTTAGGGCGTATGTTGGTGGTTAATTCATTAAGGCAGTCTACAACTGTGGGATGGCCCCTTTTCTTCCCATACACGAAAAATTATAATAATAGAATGATATAATAATTGGATTTAGGCAGCCAGCTGTGTCAGTTTCGAGTTTAAGCATCAGTGACTCACGCTCACAGAGACCTATGGAGCTCATACTGTGGGTGTGGGCAGACATTCAAAATAAGTCATAGTAAAGTGGATTGGATCCAAACAAAGGTTGAGTCATCCAATTTATCATGAAAGCTGCGTTGGTATATTCAGAAGTGTGTAAAACATGAGATGCAGTTTGGAGGTGAGTGTGGGGAGCAGCAGGGGTGTGATACATTTGTTTGCTTATAGATTGAATTTTGAGATTGTTTCAAAAGACGGTTACATTTTTTTAAAGGGCTATACGCAACTCTTTTGTGTACATGGATTTAATGCAGTGATATACATCTTTGTGTCTGCTAATTTACATGACTTGTACAGAATACAACCTGTTAGAATGCATTATATGTTTTCATTTAGCTTGAATAAACAGTCAAATATTAAAATCAAAGATTAAAAAAATTGAATTTGATCATTGTCTTAAAAAACAAAACCATTTTGTGTGTATTTTTGTATGTCTTTGGTTTTGGCTCCTAATATTGTACCTTAGAAAGAAGAAAGTGTGCAAAAATGATTTAGTTATTAATTATTTTTTGTTGTTGTTGCTTATATAGCACCAATTTCCTTCATTAGTCTCAGACAAAGACCTTCCAGAGAGAGAATCAAACGTCTTTGTGAAGCGAGAGTAAAACCGTTGGCATCTTGTTAGCGCATGCAATTCCAGGGGCAGAGATGCCTCCAGAAAGATTTGGTAGAGGCAGACTACATGAGAGAGAGACACAGCGCTAATAGCATGCGGTTGTTAGACTGTAAATACACAGGGAGTCTAAGAGAAATGCTCAGTGCATAACTGAAGCGCTCTTCAGGGTCTCTAGTCCTAACTTTGGGTAGTATCAATGGGATAACTTATAAAACCTTTTATTTTTAAAGACAGGTTGTGTGATTACTAAACTCAAACTGAAGGTTTGAAGGTTACGGTGAGGTGCTTGGGGCCAAATAGCACTTTGATCTTGTGTGAATTTTGAAGGTTGTATTTTCAAGTTCATGTAGTAGTTTTTATTTTTATATATATATTATATATTATTTGAATTAAAGTTTTTAGTTCAGTTATTCACTCGAACATCATAGATGATTGTAGCTCATTTCAAATGTTTGCAACTGGTTGGTTTGGACAGGAGGCATATATGGTCTTTCAAAAGATGCAAAATGCACTGTGACATAATCTTGCAGTAATATGCATTGTGACCTCTGAAAAAAAATGTCTGAATGGGAGCATATGTTGCTCTAAATCCTGTACATAAAGTACCTTTCAGCATTGATGTTGCCTTTCTAAATATACAAGATACCCAGTAACATGCAAGTAACCCAGACGGTCTGTATTATTTTAGGGTCTTTACCTTCCAATTGGGGCAAAGGTGATTTGGTGCTATATAAACAAAGACGTAGTTTCTGACACTAACCCTAGCACCGGGTTTCAAATCACACTGGCAATAAGCGAGTGTGATTTGATCAGTACTGTCAACAACTCCTTTTGACAGTGCAGCTTTAAATTAATTTCAGATAAAAAGCCACTTGAAATGTACACTA
Source organism: Hemichromis elongatus (assembly GCA_015108515.1). Classification (NCBI taxonomy): domain Eukaryota; kingdom Metazoa; phylum Chordata; class Actinopteri; order Cichliformes; family Cichlidae; genus Hemichromis; species Hemichromis elongatus. Next base: position 92,156 of record VUQR01036767.1, read on the forward strand.
CCATGCTACCAAGCCCTCCAAGAAGGGCTGTGTTGTTAATGAGCAAAACTAAACTAAGATGTCGGACAGCACACCTGCTGAACATCAGCCCCCCCGACAGCAAAGGCTCACAGAGATGGTAGCATGGCTGGTGATTCGCCCACTGATTTAATCGTGGCTTGTTTGTAGAAAAGGGACTTAACATGAAAGCGCACTGATCTGCAGCTTTTACCTCCTCCCACTCCAGACGACGCTGACGCGACTTTCAGGAGGCACTTTTGTGTCGTCGTGTTATCAAACTTCCCACTACGGTTTGTTCAAACATTTGAAGACTGAGTCAACAGATGTGCAGTGATACAGAAAACATGTTCACACTGAAATATTCTAGGAGAGACTTCAAGATCACACAAAGAATACTGAGCTTCTTTGTTCTTCTTTTTACATGTTGGCAGATGTTTCTCATATACCCTATTTATGAAAATGCTGTCAAATAAGAAATTCGTTCCCGTTACTAAAGCAATGCAATCAGCTGCTACATAGTTTATTTTTAACCCTGAAATGTTAACACGTTTTAACGGATTCCTGTCTAGAAGATCATTTCTCAAAGATGTTTTTGTGAGTCATATCAAATCTACATTTGGCAAATGTGCAGGATCTCACTGAATGGATTGTGAGCTCTTCTATGTTTCAGACACACTTTGTGCGCCGCGCTGATAAGACCGGTGTGTTTTACAAGCAAACCCCGCCTGCCGCAGCTCCAGTCTCGTCTTCCTCCCCTTGAGAAGTCCTGCAGAAACACAACCCTCGGTTTTCAGAACGCGTCTTAATGTTTAATATTAGCGTGACTGAGCTCCTCTCCTATGCTTTTATCATTCATTAAAGTACGATTCTCTTTCCGCTGTGCCGCGCACAAACGCACACTTTCACCTGTGCACACATGAGCACAAAGCACCTGTGCATGGCACAGGCTCTGCGTGGCAGAGCAAATATGTCTGTTCCCAAGACAACGAGAGATAATAGAGTCATTATAACAGGACAAACAGATTACACTGTGCAATGCTGTCGCGGACTCCACACGGCCCATCAGCAACATCAAAGAAATACTTTAAGACCGTCGGATAGTTTATCCTACATTTGATGATATTTTTCTTTGAGCTTGGAAATTATTTTTGTGTGAGTCAGGAGTTACGCGGCAGGGACAAACTAGAAAACTGATAAGCTTTTCTGGATGAATGGTCTTATCAGTCCAAGATAGACAGCACCCAAGTGGATATTATTTGATACAATAAATGTCAGACATGATTACTTTTACAAGTTAATACCCACTCTGTAGGTCTGTAGGTCATCTCTCTGAATCCCTGTAAAGCCCTGTTAATCATCTTCTGTTTATTGCCTTGGAAATGCAAGGACACTAATGAATGCTGGAACAACGAGAGCTCCGACTGACAGGACATCACTGTGGATAAGATTTTAATGCTTTTTTCTTCCCCCCCCTTTTAATATCTTTCTCGTCTTTTCACATTAGTCTTATCACTAACAGGTCCACATTGTTAATGGTACATTGCTTTCACCATCAGACTGACACTTAGGTGCTTATCTGTGCAGATTTAAATAATAATAATAAAAAAAAGGGAAGTCCACACGAGCCATCTTGGCAGAAGTTAAACCAACACCTAACACACTTCAACAAGCTTGTGACAGAAAGCTCAAATGACTGAACAGAAGCAGTTTTTAGTTGGCATAATGTCTTCGAGTGTACACCATAATGCTGAAGGATTATCTGTGGACTACATTCGTGGTAATATGCATACTCTGTCGAGATGTAATCGAATGAAAGCTGTCACTCCTTCACAGCTGCTGCTGTAATTCATTACGTCCTAATTACTCGCTGAGAACAAATTTAAGCAATAAGAATCAATATCAATTAATTTGCTAATTTTGAGCAAGATTGGAAAAAGACAGATGGCTGGGTATACAAATCTGTCCTGAGATGTAATTAGAGTTGCCTAAGACTTTTGAGATGCCACAGGCATGTTTTTGCTATATTTTCCACATGACATTAACCCTGAAAAGTATTTTTTCTCCTGCAATAATTAGTAAATTCACTGGGTAGACTGAAGAGGCAATGTCTGTGAAACGCTGATATTTGCTTGCATGATAAAGCAGTTGCAGATTTGCATGATACATATCTCCATAAAGACTATTCGCATTAATACTATACCTGCGTCGAAAGAGAACGCGATGCAGGTTTGAGCGTTGCACAAGTCCACACTAAAATTCATTTTCCTTTTTTTAAATGCATCTTTTTGTTGTCCATAATAAAAGCAATCGCTGCTCATTGTTGAGCAGATTCAGTCGGCTCATTTGTAGTCAGCACACAGCAGCAACACTTCATGCACACGCTTCGAACTTCACGGAAAAGAATTTTCAAATAAGCTGTGCTGAAATGCAAAACAAGCACCTACACTCAGTGTTTTTACTCAGGTTTCCTGATTTTGATTTTATTCGCGAGGCTCAATTCCAGAAATTTGAAATACTGGACATTAATTTAACTAACAATACTATTTTTAACAAAAGGCCGGCTTATGTTTCATCGTTAATGGAATTTAAGGGGGGAGGGGGATTCAATCGATTTAACCTGTTAAAACAATTTAAGCTGTCATAAATTGAGAGGCAGGGGTACTTTGCATTAAGATAATTATATATTTTCAAATGAGGCTGTGCACACAACTGTGCAGTGATTGTGTGTTTCTTGTGAGTGTCACAATAAGTAGTATGAGATCAGGAACAGTCAGTATCACACATTCTGATAGTGAAATGTAATGTAAGCAGTACATTTTAAAAGAAGAAGCATGGCTGCTCTGGCCACTCTGCAGTAACCTTATGACTAGGTGTGTTCTGTTGTACTTGTCTAGTATGTTGGTGCAACGTTATAATACAACCTACTGCATATCGTGTGGGAAGCCAATGCTTTTTTACTGTATAAGTTTGATTATCGGACTTGAATTAGGCTCGGGGCAAATTGAAAGATTAAGATTAATGTATATATTATTTTGTTTAGTTATGGGCAAAGGGTTTGATTTTTCCCCCACTTTAGTTTGCTCTCTCATTAATGAACAAGCAGCAGATCTCAGACGTCTCTGTGAAAAATTAGACAGCCTCTTCAATGCCAGTGCTTGGCACCAGATATGATCTGTAATTGCTCTTTTCTCGCAGATACCGACAAAGCTGATGTGGATACTAATCCTTGTGTCGATTGCTATTACTTTTATTGTATCATAAAGAAGATCTATCACTGCTTCAAGCTGCTTAAGTCCAATGACACATACTGTAAGTGTGTCATGTAAGTGTAATCAGACAAGATAAATATGCCGGGTTTCTGGTTTTATTCTCATGCGGGGAAATCTGATATGTATAACATTTTAGTTGGTAGAGTGGTTATAAATTATTTTAGATTACTAAAAGGAAACTTAAAACTGTGTTATCAAGTTTGTGTTTTGTTTTTTTGTTGTAGGGTAGGAGCAATAGACCCTACCCTAGGGACCACTGTAGACACATATAGAGAAATATGAAATTTGAATCCTTTCTCTCTTTTGCTCTGAGGCGCGTGGGAAAAAATATCGACAAGTTCATGAACATCATCTACAGATATATTGGGTAAATGCACAGGAAATTTTGAGAAATGTAAATCGCCGCTTCATTCATCCATTTGGCTGACCTGTTTTGGAAAACCCGACCGTAAACAAGATACGAATATCACACCTGAAATGAAGCGCTCTACAGGAGTTTCCCCACCAGAAGTAGCATATGCTAAGGTGCACATAGCCTATTGTGGCTGTGGAACAGTCTGTTTGTTTGCATGTTTGGATTCATTTACAGTTGCATTGCGTTACTAGTTTCCAAATCGCTTTTTCCTCACTTTTTGGTCTTTATCTTCTTGATAATTAATTCATTAATTTGTATGGCTCAGTGCTAAACTATGCTAACCCACTTGCCACATAAAAGGGCTGATGAAGCAAGAGTATGCTAATAAAACTAAAATAATAAACTATAAAAATAAACTAAAGATACCAATCCAATCCATAAATCATTTTGAAAGGAAGGCAACTCAAACTAGTCACCTAGGTTAGCGAGGTGTATTCATAAATTCACTGTAATAATAAGTGCAATGCTAATTTTAGCTAGCAAAGATAGGCTAGGATTGAGATAGGCTTAAAACATGCTAACACTTAATAAAGCGTAAGTGAATAAATAATTAAAGAATGACATAGCATATTTAAAAATTCACCACTAGCACTAGTCTTATCAATTGGCTATTAAAAACAAGAATGTTTGCTGCAAACCTGTTTATTTCTGCTGTAAAAGTGAGCATTCTGCTGCAGGGATCTGTTGTCATTTGCTCCCTTTTGCAGTCATTTAGAGGAAATTCAGCTATGTTGGATCTTTTTCAGCATGTGAGGTTGCTGTTTAGTGGTAATTTAATTCTAGTTTCATTAGTGCAATCTGCTCCTTTCTTAATACATGTAAAAATAACGACAGCTTTGAAATAAAATTCAACCACTTAAACTCTGCCATAAGAAAAGGCAACATTTGAAATCTAGCTTAATGCAAGTCCACTAATGAAACCTTGGGTCAGGAAAGCACGTTACATATGCAAATATAAATGCTCCGATTGCAAATCAGATTGATCTAGCCAAGTTTGCTTTCAGCCTTAGCTAAACACATGTCTGTGTGGGTGGAAGAGCATATGGGAAAAGACAGAATCACAATTCAAATTCAAAACACAGAATTCTCTCAGAACATTTAAAAAATGTTTTTTTTTATGTATACAGTACACCAAAAATATTATGTCTCTGTTTGAAGGTCAGTTGTTGAAGCGATACACATGCCAACTGATGGTGGGTGTATCTTGGCTAGGACTTTGGTGTTTAATACTTGCAGCTAAAGGCTTTGGTAGAGGAGAGATAATCAATATGACTCTCTTGTTTTAGCTGTGCGCGAGCTCTACAGGTTTCATTCATATTGAAATCTTCAAGTAACATTCAATTACAATTCATGCACTTAAAATCAATTAAAATTCATTTAGAAATCCAGCTGAACGTGGTGTATCAATCCTATTGTTAGCCCCACAGGTTGATTTCCAATAGTCTGTTTGTGTATGAGTCAGCAGCTTGTGGTCTAAAGATAAAGTCTAATTAAGCTAAAAGCTTCACTGGCTCCCCCATGACTCTTTTCCAATCCTTCCTTCAAACTGTTTTACCTCACCGGAAACTTCAGACTAATTGGACGCCCCTCCTGCCATAATCTTTGAGCCCAAATAAGATTAATGAGCAGACACATTTCTGTGGCATGTGCCTATTCAATACCTCTTTTGGCACGACTTTCAGACTCTTTAGAAGATTTCTTGCTTGGTCATGTTTGTAAACAAAAGCTGATCTGGGGCTTTTTGAGTATATGGTACAGTAGCACTGGTGGCATCACAAACAGTCCGCACTCAAAATCTGTCCGCATCACTAATTTTCTGCTGTCTTTCTGCTCTCTTCTCAGGCTACGGGCACGCGGCGCCAGGGACCGATGCAGGAAAGGCCTTTTGCATGTTTTACGCCGTCCTGGGAATCCCTTTGACTCTTGTCATGTTTCAAAGTCTGGGCGAGAGAATGAACACTTTTGTCAAGTACCTTCTGAAACGCATCAAGAAGTGCTGCGGCATGCGCATCACTGATGTGTCCATGGAGAACATGGTGACGGTGGGATTTTTCTCCTGCATTGGCACATTGTGCATTGGGGCTGCTGCATTCTCCCATTATGAGGACTGGAGCTTCTTCCAGTCTTACTATTATTGCTTCATCACATTAACAACTATTGGCTTTGGGGACTTTGTGGCCCTTCAAAAGAATCGGGCGCTCCAGAAGAAGCCCCTTTATGTGGCCTTTAGCTTCATGTACATCCTGGTGGGCCTTACGGTCATCGGGGCCTTCCTCAATCTAGTGGTGCTCCGTTTCCTGACTATGAATAGTGAGGATGAGCGGCGGGATGCTGAGGAACGGGCCTCGCTCGCCGGCAATCGGAACAGCATGATCATCCACATCCAAGATGAATCGCTGCATCGGGGACGGCGGCGACGGGAGCCATACCACGCAGAAGTGACTGATCTGCAGTCAGTGTGCTCCTGTATGCACTATCACCCGCATGACAGCCCTAGTCCGAGGATTAGAGGTCTGGGCTGTGCCTTTTCTCAAAAGAACTCGTTCAGCTCACAGCTGAACCCCAACCAGTACTTTCACTCAGTTTCCTATAGGATCGAGGAGATCTCGCCCAGCACCTTGAAAAACAGCTTCTACCCTTCGCCCATCAGCTCGGTGTCTCCAGGCCTTCACAGCTTCACAGACAATCACCAGCTCATGAGGAGAAGGAAATCTATCTAGACCCCAACAACCACAGGACCATACGTTTTATACACAAGGTCAAACATTTCCAATGCCGCTCCTTTACCAAATCTTATTTCAGCACCCCCTCCCCGCCCCCCAGTTTGGTTGTATGTAATCGAAGTATTCTTGGGGAACAATTCAAGAATGCGGCGAAGAACAGCAGGCGTGGACACAAGGGGATGCAAAGCATGAAGCATGGATGTCTATTTTTTCAAGAGATTGCTCCATTTAAGAACCACACAACACAAACTGCAAGACTTTTATCTTATTACAGATTTACACTACAAAAATTGATATATTAACCTTTGGTTACATACCAAATGATGCACACTGGGGGAAATGCTATTTTTCAAAGGGAGTTGTTTCACCATAACTTGAAACAGCATTTACCGTTATGTATGTTTCCATTGCCTCACTGCAGACAGAGAACTTAAAGCGACTTAAAGCATCAGGTATTGTTTTCTATAAGCAATCATGTATTTAAATGGATTCACGACACATCAAGCCAAAATAATGTTGCCAATATTAGCATGTGCATTAGCTGTCATTTAATAGTATGCCATGGGTTTTTGTGACATTGTTTGCGTCTCTTTTCCAGAGCATTTGTTTGAAAGGCATCTGTCTGTCTTTGGTCAGAAAGGATCATGCTGCTGTTATTGATATTCCCTCCTGTTCTAGAAACATCAGATGTGGCCATAAAAGCTTTATTTTCACAGAAATCTGCCGCTCAGTTCTATTCCATTTAGACAGATTTTCCACTTTTGGGGTCTAATCTACCCACAGTCTGATAATGATTTTTTCCCTCCCGCTGACATTCCCGCTAAATATGTGTTCGGTTAAAGTGCAGAGGCTTCTCTCTGCATTCATGATTTTGCGCAGATAATTAGCATTCAAATGTGGTTAAAAATGTTTTTAAAGGTAGTTTTTTGTAGTAGAAGTTGCCTTAATGGATAACAATCCAGTGCAGCCACATACTGTATAACAAATTGATGATTCAGTGCTTTGGCTTCCAGCCATTTGGAAGGCACACATAAAGTTGATTCTAAAAAAAATATTGCTCAATTTACTAAAGATGCAGCACAATTTCAGACTCTTTGTTCCTAGTATGGCTCAATACCCTGAAACAACTGACTCCTATGTTTTCCATAATGAAACCTATCTTTCATTTGACCTGGAATGGTGACTTTTTGCAAATTCAAAAGTTCCAGCAGAACATAAAAATATCAGTTACCCCAAATAACACCACTCGGACATCAGCAGGGTGGTTTTTCTTTACCTTGATTGGCTTCACGAGCCCCCTATGATAGTCTACAACAGTTTTGGCATCTTTTATTTACAGTCATAGACTCTAAATAGAAGGTGGGAAAATTCACCATGACGTCACCATTTTTTAAAAATCAGACATCAGCAATGCACTAAAGTATATGTAACTTTATCATCTGTTTGTTTATAAATGGAACCATATTTTAATTAAAAAATGGTCATGTTAAACTATTGAGATCCTAACCTCAAGAAAACCTTAACCGAGATCATGAATCAAGTGAGCAGTAGGTTGACTTTTGCAACCAGAGGAGACAGCACCCCCTGTTGACATTTGAAAAGAATGACACTTCTGTTCTTGGCTTTTTCAGATTTGGAAGTAATGGCCAGTTTTTATATTCAGTCTCTTAATGGCAATTTAACTGAAGGTTGGTCAGCACTATCGAGATGGGGGTCTATGAGTTAAGGTGAGAAAAGATCATTTATTGGTTTCTTTGAAAATCATGAAGTAAGTCAGATTAACGAAGTTGGCACTACCGTGCCATGATGTTGATCAGTGTAAACGGGCCCAGATGGTGGAATTTTTGATAAGTGCAATTAAATTACTCCAGCTGAATTTATGAGCAGTGTAAGTTTAATTAAAGGGCACATATGAGCATGCTCAAAAGCTCTGCATAGTACATGATGCATGCCTGTAGCAGCTAACCCTGAGCGTGCTTCTGAAACCTGCACAGATGTAACCACGTAGGACTAAGAGCCCAAGTGCAAACAGTGACCGGGAGGCATGCAGATCTGAACTGACAACTCTTGAGATTTAGAGCCATTAGGGAAGTGATAAACACATCAACAAGGGGAGGAAAAAGCTGAAATAGTGAGGATGAATTAATAGGGGGGGACAGCTCAAGATTAAGGAAAGCTTGATAACACCAGGATGATCCTTTAACGTTCAGTAAAATAGCAGTAGAAGAAAATGGACAGGTTGGATTCTGTTGTTGTTGAAAGGCTGATCCGAGGGAGTGCATGAACATTAAAATAATGAATGGGGAGATATTTTAAATTATAACTAAGTATGTTAATTACAAACAATTAAGAATGATTTACCAAATAATGAAATTTTCTTTTCATAAACCCCTGCAGTTATTAACCTCGCTTTATGATTTTCAATTTAAAAAAAAAAACATAAAAAAAGATATCAATGAAACCCCTTTTTATTGATTTCCTGTAGGTGATGAATCCAAGCGCATAGGTCAAACAACACGATGTACATATCGTATTCTCATTTTGATATTTTCAGAGAAATGCAACTTAGAAACACCATCTCCCTGAGGCCTGTGTCTTGCCATGATGCAAGGAAATACTTGATTAACTCTGGATGTTCATGTTGATTACCAGCCTGTTTCTGAGGTCCAATCGACCTTTACTTCACATGTGTTTAAATTTTCATCGTGTAAATTAGTCAGGATTTAAAATGCATTTTACCATGCAAATGTAAATTTAAATGTATATTCTTTGTAAAGTGTGGAGCAGGATGGCGAGGATTTTTTTTTTTTAAGTTACATGGGCCTGGGTGCCTTTTTATTCCCATTGCAGGTTTTGTCATGTAAAATCAATGAATACTTCTGGAAACCTAGTAAAACTTCTGCACTTTAACTTTCAAGTTAAAGCGTAACCTTCAGTATTCTCTGCAGCCTTGTGTTTAACAGGCTTTTATTAATTTCCTGGGTAGCTGAGCATGCCTCACAAGGTGAAGGCCATTCTGTTTTGGCAAACGGTAAAAAGCTATGGATCGTATTCAGTCGTGACAAACACAGGCATGGAGTCTAAGACAAGCCCTAAAAGCATTGTTTCATTATTGGAACTTTACTGGCTTTTAAACATTTTGTACAGGATATTTAGATAACGATCTTTGGAATAAAAAAAAAAAAGCCTTTTCATGGCTGAGATGCATATGTATTTTTACACATTAGCATATGTGCCTTGAAGAAACAGCAGTCAGTGTTTCTGTTAAAGTGGGCACATTTCAACAGCAGATCTGTTTGTATGTTACCAAATCTATTGTTAGGCTATAGCAGTCTGGCTTCAGGGCTAACAATAGAGCAGATGCGGTTAACACAGAGACAGATTTCAGTCCTGATAAGTTGTATGATGATAAGGAAATCAGCATCTGAAACCCACCACGCAGAGTCAAGCACTCACCCATTGGCAAAGCAGACTGAATCACTTCCTAACTTTTAAACGACACGGTTCCATTTCATAATGGTTCAAAAGATTATTCTGGTGTATAGCAGCTTGGGTATCCTTCATATAATGTTGGGTCTTTACTCCTCAGTAATAACAACAGTGTGCTTTCAGAGATAATTGCTGAGCTTTGCCACAACCTCCCACATTTAAGTCAGACGGTGCAAGAAACACAAGGAGTGTGATTATTTGAAAGGTTTAAAGGATATAACATGGAAAGTTCAACATAACAACACAACAGGCCACAACCATAGAAAAAGTATAGTATAGTAGTTATTAAAAACACTGGCAACAGCATGTGCTTCCCCTCAGCCTCCTCGAAGACACACCTATACTATCAATTTTCAGAATCCTATGTCACCTTTTTCTCGAGTTATTGCATTCACAAGATTTTTAGAAAACTCACTTTGACCTTGAGCACAAGGTCAGCGAGAGTGGAACTCATCGAGATTTTTAAGTACATGCTATGTTATCAATTTGAAAATGTAGCTGACCTTCTTCTTGACTTATTGCAGTCACAAGATTTTTTGAAAACTTGACCTTTATGTTGAGGTCACTGAGGTTTTTTTAGTATAAAAAAGTATCAATTTCACCTCATTCTTGTGTTATCGCATTCAGAAACGTGCCCGCCCACACACACAGCAGGGTAATGACAATACTCCTCCAGCTTTTTAGGGCTGAGGGGTGAAAACTGACGCAAAGCTGACAAAACCTATTTTTGAAGCTGTATCAGTTTTGTTTTGGATCAGCTGACCTTATCAACTTAAAACTATATTTAGCTATGTTTGGTAGCTTGTGGGTGCTCCAATTAGTTAATGCTACAACCATAAAAAGTGGTTAGAGATGGTGACATGACAAAAATTATTGTGACCGAGCGCAAACAAGTCTGCGACCACATGAAGTGAGGTGCCATCTTTAAAGCAACCCTGATGATGATAAAACAGCAATAACATTGAGCTCAAATACTTTTTGCTATCAGTCTGCGATTGAATGGGGTCAAGCTGGTAACTGCATACCAACATCTGTTTGTCATAATATGGAAATAAACTGATAAAAGGTCATTTTAATGCAAAATACAAAATCGCCCCCTAACTGAAAGTGGCCCCCCAGGTTAAACCAGGCTTGGTAACCAGTTGGTCGCTGCAATTACTTTCAATTGATTGATCACAGGGTGACCACCTATTTTAACTAGACTGAATGAGGGATCACTGAGCTATAAGATGCAAGCTAAAACACACAAACCCTGTAGTGTTACAGGAATAGACTGATCTTAATAGTTCCACCGATTAGTCAATTTATTGATGTTCATTGTTGTGGATGTAACATGACAGTGGCAACAGATTTGGGGATTAGCAGAAACATCACATATTTTTGCAGGAATGTTCCCCGAAACTTTTCCATAAAAATAATTTTTTAGGCTGTTATATTCTCCAGTAAACATGTTTAACGTTACAGTCGGAGTCATGTGATGATCAATAGAACTATTGATCTTTATAAAAGAAACAATATTAATAAGAACTCTTTCCCGAGGATAATATGCAGCTCCGAAGGTTGCTTGGATGTTATCACCTGCTAGTTAAGAACTTGCTGTTTGATGCTTGGCAGAACATTGCTTATAGATTTTTAGCTAAAAAGCCTTGAGACAGGAGCAGGCCCAGAAAATCAGTTATCCAAAATGCACAAACAAACTTAGCTTAGAGTGATGATGATTCTTACTCCAAGTCCCCTGTTTTCTTTTTGTGGTTGTTCTTGTTTCCCCCTATTTTACTTATATACATATAATCCCTATCAACCAAGGAAGGAGATAATGGAATTCCAGCTTAATGTCACAAAACCATATAAGGTCAGATAGTGGGACAGCTGGATGCATCATTGATTTTGATCTCTTTGGGGGATTTGTTGAGAATACGAAACCTTAAAAAAGCCCAAGGTTATCTGAATGCACTCGCAGAGAAAACAACTGTTCTTTTTAGACTTTGTTGTTGAGATGTTTCAGTGCTTCCTCCTCTCACCATTACTCTGATAATGCACTGTGACCAAGATGCAATACACCAGAATGGTCATTACTGTTATCAAAACCGATCATTATCAGAACACTGATAGGGTTAACCAAATATCTGCGCTCACTAAATGATCAGCGTCATCTGCTTTGCATCCACTTTCACAGTAAAACTTTTCCAAGCAGCATTTCTGGGGAATGTATCAGCCATAATGGATCATTTTATTTTTTTATATTTGAATGGGAGAAGCAAACAAATAAACTCATTTAAATCATCATGAACTGCAAGTCAGATCGTTTTTCATCCCCCTCCCACGCGCGCTCATATTGCTCAGATTTTTCAACCACCGTGCCACATGTCACACTGACGGTCCTCGACTGAATGTTACTCTGTAACAGATGCAGATGGCACGGAGAAACAGCCGCACACGCCGTTGCGCTCACCAGACAAACACGGCTGCATATTGTCCTCTGCCATGTGGCGTCATACGATACGGAGGTGAATTGATTCCCGTTGTTCATTGGCTGCTGCTTCTTTTTACGGCATCCCGTATGTGGCCATGCTTGGCTTCCAGGTGTTCCTTACTGCATGTGGCAGTATGTGCAGGCCATTTCTCTGTCAACAGTGCCATGTTTATCTACGACAGGGACAAAGAGACACAAATTGCACTACTATCTGTGTAATAATAGAAAGTGAGTACCATAACTTCTATTTGTGAAATATCCTTTGCAATAGGTTCTTCTGTAGGTCTGATGAACAAATAATACCATGTACCATATTCCTTACAGGAGATTATAGCCCATCTTGCTGGTAATCATGTGGTTTGATGGTCACGTTGAAGCCACTGAGGTCCTCTGTTGCAATTTTGAAACTGAAGTCTGTACAGTGCTCTCTGGTGTGGCTCTCTTTTCAACATTTAGAAAAGAGATTGTTGAGATTTGTTCAGAGTGCAATGAACATTTTACATAACATTTTACATTTGTATGTTTTCTTTTATCTTTCTTTCTTTCTTTCTTTCTTTTTTTTTTGGTGAGTGTGTGTGCATGATTTGGTGTGGGTGACTCACTGGGTTTGAACAGCCTGGGTGAAGCCATAACACACTTGAATAAAAATGATGAGCCTCCTTCTGAAACCTTCTGTCTTCTTGTAAGTGCTTAACATCTCCAACTTTGAAATCATTTTGCCAAAATCCAAGAGGAGTTTTTCGAGAACAAAAATCCGGTCTGGGGCGTTTCATTGTTACATATTCATTAAACAGCCGCGGGCAAGTTGATCAAACTCATGTGTGATCAGTTTTTCTCGAAATTTATAACACGTTGTTGATTTATCTTTTAAACCAGAAGCAACTTAAACCCCCAAAGTATTTAGTTAAAAAAATTAAAAATTAAAAATATAAAGAGAGAGGTCTTTAGTATTCGGGTGGTCAGGCCAGGATCAGAGCAGGTGGGAAAAATCTTAGCTGTAGGAGAAAATAAATGATAATTATATGCAAACCAAATCACCATGCCTGTGCTTAAAATATTGAAGTTTTACTTTCTTTCCGTAAGTGTCCATGTTAAAGGGATTATATTAACCTATTGAGAAATATGCTTATTCACTTTCTTCCTGAAAGTAAGATGAGATTATTGATACCACCTCCAGGGCTGCTTAGAGCATAATAATAGCTAAATTTATTATAAAAACAAGAACCATGGGGGGAAAACTAGTTTTCTAATTGTGTGGATTTTATAAAACAAATGAGTAGAAAGAAAAATACTTACTAAGAATATTTTTGGTTTTCATTGAGTTTTAGAGGTGCTCTGAGGTCAGCTTTTGGCTAATTGACCTTGTTTGCACTTCATATAATGTTAAAGCAAATAAGGAGAATAGAGGGAAAAAATAATTTCCATTCTTCAGTCATTCATGTTTGGTGGTATGGCTTTGCTTTAGGTTAGACACAACATAAAAAGAATGGCTGGGGTGAAGGTTTGTTGCAAAGTAACTTGTGGATGTGCAGAAACTGTGTGCAGGCTAAAGCAAACAGTGTACCTGATATTAATGGCTATATAACCAGGAGCCTGACCATATAGGACCTTATATATAATTACTAGAATTTTTAAACAATTTTAAGGGACTAATTCTGAACTAATTAAAGACAAATAAGAGAGGACAGAAATACACAAGACAAGCATGTTGCATCAATATGAAGGGATAAAATTGAAGTGCGTATTAATATTTCAGATGCCAAAAATAACACCAAGATTCTTTACAGGGAACACAAACCTAATTTTACCAGAGTTAATTTAGAGTAAATTTAAACACTTCCAAATAGTGAAAGCATAAAAACATGAGCTGAGCTACAAGTTGTTGTTGAGATTGCTAGACTTGAACATGACTGTATATCGTCAGCTTAGCAATGGCAGCAAATTCCATTAAAACTGTAAAGCATATTACCCAAGGATAACATATATACTGTATATAAAAAAACTGAATGGTGTCCAAGGACTGAGCCTTGAGGGACCCCACAAAGGAGAAGAGACATTTGTTTATATATAAATTCTAAAGTGTCTGTCAGGTAAGTATGATGACAACTATTCAAGAGCTAGAGATGCCCGGGACTTTTTAGTAAGTCTAGTCCTCTACATACGACACTGTATACAGTAATAAGGCACAGCTTGTAAGCACTGAAAGTTATGTTATGAAGGATGTCTGGTAGTCGCCACCTTCTTCTCTGTGAGTGGCTCATGTGGTGCAGCTGGATGTTTAGTAGGTGGGAGAACGAACAAACATCCCTTTTTATCCTCTTCCCACACCGTAGTAATTATACTGTCAGCCCTGAATGTCAGGCAACACAGAGGGCGACACAATAAGAACAGTGGCAGAGGGGCGTTGAGGCCTTCTCTTGGCGGTAAGCCTGTAATTTTGCATCTCAAATAATCATGTAAGCAGAGCCAAGTTGTTCTGCAGTGGTACCAACTCCACCACACCAATAATATGATGCAATGAGCAGGTGAAGATATTCTGTTTTTAGGGGAAGGACGCCAGAGAACAAGACGATGGAGAACAGGAGATGATTTTTTTTTTAAATGATGATTGAGTCTGTCTGCCTGAGGATGGTCCAACTAGTCTCACACAAGTCTCGTCCATATAGGAAAAATCTGCTTCTAAATTCAATAAATAAGGCTGATGTTGGTGCAATAGAGCAAAAATTTTAAACAAGCTGCTATAGGAGGGTGATTAAGATCTGCAAATACTCCTGCAGGCAACAGACAGCACATCATTGTCTTATCTTTCTTGTCTTAATATATTTAGACTGAAGAAAAGAAGAATTACGTGTGAAGGGAAGTGAAATGGTTTTAAAGTGTAATTCCAGAGATAATAGATATTACAGAAGACATGTCTACACAGCACCTTCAGCGCCCCCTATCTTAAGGTAATGTAATGGTTACAAATCATGCTGTAAATGTTATTTTTTTTAATAATTTTCTTTTCTTTTTAGTAATCAGTGATGTTCAAATTATATAACCATTCTGTAGTTACTGCAACAGAGGGTACAGTACTTTTGCAAAAATCACATAGCAGTGTAGTGAGCCTTGTAAATTGTTACACTGGGCTTTAAACCACGCAGTTTTACACAGAAGTAAACACGTGACATCATATAGTAGTTTTAATTCTGTATTTTGAAACCTCAACGTTAACATTTTTTTTTGTAACGTTAATAACATTTCGGATATTAACGGAGCATTTCCACATGTGCTCTTCATATAAAGCTATTTGCTCCGCAGCATTATTGGTTTCTTATAATGACAAGGGGGTCAAGTCAAAAGGCTGGAGTCACCCAGAAAATTGTATGAATTTCTTTTAAGAAGCTGTATTAATCGGGTGGGTTTGCAAAGTAAATTGGAGCTGTGATGAAACCAGATAAACATTGTAAGAAACTGACAAGGTTAGAAATAAACATTTAAAAGTTTGCCTTCTTCAGATAATCTCCTTGCAGACCTTTAGCAATCTAGCTGACAATGCAGTACGTCCCTTTTCACTGTTGATAATGAGACTTCGTGGGTACCATTTATTGAAGTTGCCAGTTGAAAACCTCTAAGGCATTGTTGTCCTCCTGCTTAGTTTTGTCTCCCACTTGTCTTTCTACTTTGGTTAAAGACATTTAGCTTCTAAGACGTGAATAGTATATAATAGCATCATTAACTTTTCAAGTTTTAGACTGTGTCCGGTGAGTTATATATGTGAGTTTCTGTTTTTAAGACATTCAGCTAGTCTGAATTCTTCTGTAATCAGTGGAACAGCTCTCAGCTGTGCTAACATAACCGCAAAAGGGTTTTTCTAATGATCGATCAGCCTTTTACCCTGATAAACTTATTTTAAGGAAACACAATGTTCCACCGGATTTTCAGCAACCAAAAACTCCATGGCTGCTTTACATCTGAGCCAATTTTCCATTAAACATGATGAATGATTAAATTACACTGAATGCATCCATAATTAACTCTTGAAAGCATTTCATTATATTTTCATGCAAAAACAAATGTTTTTCTTTTAAAAGCAGTTTGTGATAGTGCATATGAGATAAAAACAAAATTAAATTCATAATTCAAGCAGAAACCCTCTTCCTTTTAAACACCGCTTAGGTGCTCAGTTTTTAGGGACCTAGGACAGACATTTTTTCCACACATTGCAGAAAGGTTACCACAGTTCTTCTGTAAATTTAACCTGCCTCAGTGTCATCTTTATCTTCATGTAATGCCAGGCTGTGTTATAATTAGCTCAATCGGTAATAAATTGTCACAGAACTCCTTGTTTGCTCCAGCTGTATGTATGCTGCTTAATATTGTGAGCTTTCAGAGATTTTCCAGATAGTAATATTTAAAGGTTAGTGATCCTAAAATGCAAAGTAGCTCTTTTCATAATGTCTGCTAAAGAAAATTGCCTATAACTGTTATTTAGGAGGAACACAAACGTTTATTATATGATTACATTAATATTTGATAGGTTATAAGTTATTTCTGCGGGTCTCTTCCAGCTTCCAGCTGGCCCTGTTATGCACGCAATAACAGTGACGTCACAATACTCTTCAAAGGTTGTCTCTGGCACCATCTGGTGGTCAGTGAAAAATGCAAATTACTGCTACATTTTAGTCATAATTTGAGCAGCAAGGTGCCACTAATTTTTCATTAGCATAAAATCCTGCTGAGGGCAATGAAAACAAACAAGAACTCACAGTGAGTGTGGTCACTGGCTACTAAGCTGGGGATCAGTGGAGATCACTGTGCCTCATTGTGACCCTAATCTTTGTAATGACATTAAGACTGCTAAAATCCATTGCAGCTATAGGGGCACCGCCTTCACCGGGTGGCACGGTCCAACCAAGCAGGGACAACAACGACAACGCTCCTCTGCTCTGCAAGATATGACTCAACACAAGTTCAAGCAAGAGATGTTTGCTAAATCTGTGAGTATCCTAACACTGATTGATTGTTATCTTGGAGGAAGTCAAAGTGCATGTGCAGATGTAGTCATGTTGTACAGTCATGTCTTAGATCACCTTCTGATAATGCATAATTAATAAGTAATGGCTTTACAGTAACTGTCCAGATGAAACAACTTAAGGAA